>MU223781.1:431990-469946 GCA_018584345.1 Thuja plicata | reverse complement strand
ACCTCTTTACAATTCCTTGCAATATGTCCATGCTTGTTACAGGCATAACAAGTATGGTCAACTAGCTTGCATTCATCCTTAGGTGGTTCAACATTGTCTTTAGTTTGATTTCCAATCTCCTTAGTATCTGTGATGTCCTTTGGTGCTTTCATTCTTTCTCTCATGGCATCAATCTGAATTTATGCTTCATTGTATCCTATACCCCTGGTATCTCCTTTAACCTTTTGAGCATGCAACTATGATTCTATCAGATCCTTGCTTGTGTGTAACTTGTCAATATGATTCTTTGCTGCAATCAATTCTGATTCCATTTTCTCTTTGTTGTTTCTTAGCTCCAAGATTTCCATGTTTGCTTGTCTCAGTTCTTCATCCAACTGTTTGTTTACTTTGACCTGATCATCATAGGCATCTTGATTGTTACATAGCTTTTCATCTAATTCTTCAATCTGATCCTTCAGAGATGAATTTGCTTCATTCAACTTTTTGACTACTTCTCCCAAATCATTTGAAGAACAATTCTTTAATTCTTTTTTCAGTTTCTTGATAAGTATTTGCATGCCATCAAATTTTAGTTTAAGATATTCATTTTCTTTTTCAGATGTGTCAAGTTCTTCAAGGGCTACTTCAAGATTCTTTTTCAGGTGTTTTATTTCTACCTTGTCCATGATCTCCTTAAGTGGTTAAACTTATTTGCTGAGGACTAGAGCTCTTATACCAATTGTTGGAAATACTGAGAGGGGGGGGGGGGGGGGAATCAGTNGGGTGAATCAGTATTTCACTAATTATTCTATTTCAACAATCTTAAACATAAATCAAATATACATCCAATGAGTCTTAACACAACAAAACATAACACTTGATATGATTATGGGTAAATCTTGATTAGAGGAAAACCCTGGTGGGAATTAGTACCCACAAATATTTTGTACTAGTTTCTTATTATCCTTGTTTGAAGATCCTTAACTTTGTTAGGAGTTGTCTTTACAATGTATGAAGTACATTGACCTTGTTAAGGGTCAGACCCTGTTAGGAGTCTTTTACAATAACCCTATTAGGGGTGGTGGACTCACTGTCCAAGGACTCACTGTCCAAATGGTGAAGGCTACAACCTTCTAGATCTTTGATACACACTGTATCTGCAAGGTGAATTGTTGTTGTGACAATGCTTGTCTGATCAGTTCCTTTTGTGCACTGATGCTTTAACCTCTTGTTGATCTCTACAAAAATCTTGTCTTCACTCTGAAAGCTTCTACTTCAATATATATATCATCAACATAGGATAGATATATCTTTGCTGCTTTTACACTCTGCTCTACTTTCTTATCTCTGGCTTTCGCAACTTCTCTGATAACAAATGACCTTCTATAAATACTTCCTCAAAAGACACAAACATGTCAGCTTTAGGAAACCTTTTATCATCTATCTTGATCACTTAAATAACCATGCAACCCTTCATTAAGTCATCTTAACATTAATTATAACTGCTTTACTCAAACTGAACAGACGTGTCTTTTCACACAGTCTGCTCCACCAAATTAGCTCTAACTTTTTGCTCCTGATGAATCAAGTCATGTGCCTTTAACCAGATATTATTAGATCACTAAAAATAACTAATCCAAGGATGCACGTCCTGAGGATATGTGTAACTTCTGTACCAAAACAATCTCTGTCGACTCTTTCCATGATCTCTGTCTTGTTCTGGCATTCACTAGTTGTACCTCTTCAACTGACTGTATCTTCTTCATACTTGCAGATCTGATCATGCTCTCTTAGAATTAGAATGTACACATACTCATAAGCTTATCTTCCAAGGCACATAGCATTTGAATAACAAATGAACACGCTAATCAAAACTATAACAGTTTGTTCCTTGCTATGTCCTGTTCTGCCCTTTACTGTCTTAGTCACTTTCTGATCTTCTGATAATGTGTGCTGACTCCAAAACTTCATAAGACCTTGTTGCCATAATGAAAACACTAAATAGAGTCATATAAACTAGTATAGTCAACTTGCCAACACAGACATGTTCTCATTGTTGTTGTTAACTTGTCAAAAGCTTGTTGGGTTGCATCGTTCCATCAAAAGGCTCCCTTTTTGGTCAAATCCATTAAGGGGGTAGCTATTTTGGAGAAACATCTGACAAAGAGCCTATAGTAACTACACAATCCCACAAATCCTCTAAGTTGTGTTAGGATTTTGGGTTTTGGCCAATCTTTGATGGATTTAATCTTCTCATCATCAATGCTTACTCCTTTTGGATTAATTTTGTGGCCTAGATAGATTAGTTCCTCTAACCCAAACTCACATTTAGATGCTTTTGAAAATAAAGATCAGATTCCAAGATGTTCAAGACTTCTTCATTGTGTTTGAGGTGTTCTTCCCATGTTTTTCTATAAATGAGAATATCATCAAAGAATACCAGTAGAAACCTTCCCTATTGCCTCCTAAATATGTGATTCATGTATGAATAAAATGTGGTGGGGGCATTAGTGAGGCCAAATGGCATGACTAGAAAATCAAAATGTTCATGATGGCATCTAAAAGCAGTTTTGTGCACATCTTCTTCTCTCATATGGATTTGATAGGAACCAGAACATAGATCAATTTTTTAAACATATCGCACCCCATGTAACTCATCAAGTAGTTCATCAATCCTTGGTATATGGTATGTATTTTTATTGTCTTTTTGTTGAAGGCTCTATAATCTATGCACATTCTAAATGTTCCATCTTTCTTTTTAACCAATACTACTGATGATGCGATGTGCAGAAGCTCACAAATAATCAGTTGGACATGGTAAACCAACTGTTACTTGCGAACCAAGAGGTAAACAAGAAAGACATGGAAATTACAAATCTGAGATCATATAACAATCAACTAAAAAATGAGTTAAGATCTGAAAGGGAACTCATTGAGAGGATGAAAAAACCTAATGAAGCCATGAGATATTTTGAGGAATTGATGAGATAACCAAGAAGATCCAATGACACCTCTGGACTAGGCCATATCAAGAACCTATCATCTACTGAAGAATGGGAATCATCAAAGAGTGGAGAACAGAGGAATGCAAAGCCAAAGAACAACAAACCTATATGTCATCATTGTGGGAAACCAGGACACACAAAAAACATTTGCAGAAACAAGAATGGTAAGTGCAATCCTAAGCCTAAATTCAATGGATATTGCTTTAACTATAAGAAGCATGGACATCAGGCACATGAATGCAGGTCAAAGGCTAGCAATACACCTACTACACCTAGATTTAAAGGACATTGTTACAATTGCCAGAAATATGGTCATAGAGCCCAAGGCTTTAGATCCAATGCAAATTCTAAGTGGACATCCAAGAAACACGGCAATGCACCTAGGAAAGGTAACACATTCAATTGGGATTACAATACATGGCATAGTTGGCACTATTGTGGTGAATATGGTCATATTGGAGAAAATTATTTAAGGACATACTTTAGAGGTAAATCTAAGAGTTGGAAGAATGGAAGTTTTGTCTTTTATAGTTGTTACAAGATTGGACATACAAGAAGAGACTGTAGGACCAGAGCACCAACACCTACTATTGATTAGATAAAGAGCCAAATGAATCAGACATGGAGAAAGAAAGAAGAAGTGACCAGTAGTGGAACCAGTGAAGCTGAGATCACCCAATCCAATGGATTAGGTGATCACACTACTTCTAATTAAGAAAAGAAGGTATGTAAGGAATATTTTTTCAAATGCTATATCTAACACCAGTTCCTAACATTAGATGTATTAAAGTCCATATATGCATAAGTCAAGATGCATTAGGATAGATCTAAGGTAAGAACTAAGAAAATAATTAATATGCACCGAGCCCCCATAATGACCGAGTCACAATTTTGACCGAGTGATGGAGTGAGGAAATGAGTTAACCAAGATATTATACACGGACCAAGCCAACTATTTTACACTCACTAGTGTACGAAGCATTTATTGAAGACCTAATTTGATTGTTCGAATCTATATAATGAATTTTTCCATTCATTTTCATTTCACAGATCAATTAGAGAATTTGCAGAGTGATTCAAAGGTGATTGAAAGTTTGATTTGTGTGAAGTCTATGAAGATTCAACTGTGTGTCATCGAAAAATGTTGTAAAGTGTTGATAAGACCCGTTTGTTTACGAGTTACATAGAATTTGTATTACGAACCCTAACTTTAAGAAATGGATGCTAGTTCATATGTTGGAGTGAAGAACAAAGACAAGGAGATAAAGAATGTTCAATTGGTTAGGAGTGAAGCATGTGAACCACCAAATTTCAAAGCAGTACCTGAGAATGCGGTGAAGGGAGATCTCTTGAGAGCCATGTCATCGATCCCACCAATGGTTTTAATGATTCATGATGTGAGGGCGTGCTACATGTACAAAGTAAGCGAGATTGGAGATTATGAGGTGAGGGAAGCATATAATAAATTGTATGTAAATGGAGCATTGAAGGCTAAACACCATCACATTGCTGACAAAGGGTTAGTTTGTGCCCTAGTCTTCCCTCGCAACTTCAAAGTTGAATGGATTAGAATAGTTTTGAGTAGAATTCACGGCATGCATTTATGGTTGGAGAATGGGCCAGTAAAAATCACCAAGGAAATCATTCACCGAGTTACTAGATACCTTATTATGAATGGAAAGAGAACTATGCGTTGTCAGGGTAAGGAAGAGATTCAAGAAAACACTATGGCAGTATGAAACTAATGAGGTATGAAAATATCTACAATCAAAGATCCTAAAATAAAATTTGCAGTAAGGGTAATAGCACACAAATTTTATCTGTCGAGCAGGATGGATAGTGTTCCATGTATTTCAGTGGACCAGGCATGGAAGATAGTCAAGAAGGATCACACATATGATCTTGGCTGCAAAGGATTCAATTGGTAGATAACTTATCATTAATCAGGAAGGTGAAGAACTCAATGTGTAAGTTCAGATCCCTGATAGTCTGGATATTTTTTTATATTAAAAATACTTTTCCTACCATAGGAGATGTTGTCTGGAGTTTAGACCCACCAGTGACACTGTAGAGAAATGATTTTATTCAGCAATTAGGAGGAAAATTTTATAATGTTATGGAAAATTACTTTGTTGAATTCAAGAAGAAAATGAGGATAAGGAGAAGAATCCATATATCATTAGTTGAGAAACATTATGATGATGTATGTTTCCTTGTTGATACTAATTTCACATATGTACAAGTTTTTGTACCAAGGGTAGCATGGTTGAGGCCATTTCCCTATGAGGTAAATATTGATGAAACATCTCCAAAAATCATAGCTTTGCTCGCAAAATAAATTGACAAAAATTTTAATATATTTGGGAGGTACGAAGAAACCAAATCTAAGATAACCATGGGCTTGAAGGCTGCAACCTTGGAGAGAAAAAGAAAGAAGATAGTTAAGAATATTGAGAAAATGTTAGGTCAAGGAGAAGAGGATAATTCACCATTTTAGATCACACAAGGTCATGGTGAGGACCAATCTAGTGAGGATGAAGAAAGCGAGGATGAAGAAGTGGATGCACAAAAGAAGGGTAAGAAAATAATGGTTGCCAAGCCAACTATAAAGGAGAGTTCAAAGTAGAAGCATACTCCTCCTTCCATAACAAGATTGAGAACAAGGGCATCTACAATTGCAACAACAACTGAGCCACAAAAGAAAATTTTAGTAAAGAAACCTGAAGGGGGTAGCTATGGGAAAAGAAAGCACGTAAAAACTAGGGTTGAGTCGAGCCACCCTAAGAAGAAGCCAAGAATAAGATTGGTATTATAAAAGGATGATGAAGATGAGGAGATGACAAACACAGATGATATCAAAAAATTCAAGGTGGCCACACATATGCATTCAACAAAGGTGGATGAGATTTTCCAAAACATCAAAAGTACCACAGGTTTGACAGGATTCAAATTCATTAAATTTGAAAAGTTGAGTAAAAATGATAAGGTAACGATAGAGGATGCAATGATATAAATTATGGGAACATTCAAGATGACACTATTAGAAATTGGGAATCTTGTCCTTGATGAACTATTCAATAGGATTAATGAGAGATGGCAGTTTGTAATTATGACTGAAAGACAGATAAGAGAAGGTGCATTAGCCCAATTGATGCCTGAATTGACACAAAAAAAAAGAACAAAATTCATGGAACAATATAGGAATAGGTTTATTCCTAAATTGAGAGAATATTCTATATTAAAGAAGAATGTTGAGAGGGTTGTTCAATAGAGCACATTAATCTAGAAGACAATTTTTGGGTTGATAGTTGAAAAGAATGCAAACACAGATGAAGGCACATATGGACAAGTAGAGCTTGACAATACAAAAGACATTGGTGAGCTAGAGAATCTTGAGGAAGAAATAAGGAAGAAGGTTGAGGGTGCACCAACTATAGATTAACACTTGATAACTCCACCACACTCACAGTTGAGGATACATAAGGTTTAAGTGTTGAGGAGTAGGGTAAGACAACAATCACCATTCCAGACTCACCTACCAAGGCTAGCCTTGAAATTAATGTAGAAGGGGATGAGAGCATGGAAGATCAAGTAGATAAGTCTACAACAGATGTCTCAAGACCTCATGATGAAGGAACAAAGGAGACTAAGCCTACATAAACTTAGGAGAGATAGGAGCCTAAGGAACAAGAGGCTATTCAAGCATTAGTACAACTACAAAATGTCACACCTTTTGAACTCACTAAAACTAAGATCACTGATACACCTGAACAATAGGTAATTACTAATCAGAAGGAGTCTATTCCAGTCGATGGTGACACCAGTATATTACAAGAAGAGCAGAGACCAAGTATCAACACACTAGAGACAAAGAAGAAAAAGTCACACAAGAAGAAGGACAAGTCTCCTGGCACACAAGAGACACTAGATGAAGTTATAGTATTCCAAAATGGGACACTGATAAATTGACATATGAGCAAGTGCTAATTTTGCAGGATTTATTGAAAAGGAAGAGAAAACAAGAGGAATTGAGAACAAAACATCAACAAAAGGAGGTATTACATAAGATAAAGGATATCTTTGTTGATGCATTTGAGTTACAAGATATAAATGAGCAACACCTATTTTAGATAAATTGTTTCATATTGTTCAAAGGGTGAACAATGATAACATTGAAGCTAATGAGAAGCTAATGCAATGGTCTAAGAGAAAGTTTGAGACCAAAGTTATTGAGAAAGTTACAACAAAGCTTGTTGTGAAACACGTTGTACTTTTTGATCTTGTAAGTAATTTAGAGGATGTTGTACAAAATGTTCATTCTTTGCACAAAAAACTTTGTGATGTAGAATTCTTTACAAAGGAGAACCAATATCTTATTGAGAAGCTTCAATTAGATTTAAAATCAACAGGACATTCATTGAGCATGGATGCAAGTTCCAGCTCCATTCATTGTTAGAATGATTTAGAATAACTGAGAGGGGGGTGAATCATTTATCCAAGGTCCAGATGTACCAATTGAACTTTCAAACACTTCAACCAACTTAGATCCACTCAATCTCTATAGCATATAATCAACAATATAAACTTGTAGTTTACTATCCTAATGTAACCAACTTGCATAATATAAATCTCTTAACAATACAACACATCAAATAACATTCACATAAGTATAAAACTAGGATTTAACATGGAAACCCAATATGGGAAAAACCACCAGTAACATGCTACCAATTTTTCACTCTTTTGAAGTGATCTCTGTGAAAATCCAACCCGGTTAAAGGTTACAATACACACTGTTAAATGTGACCCGGTTAAAGGATTTAATAGATATGTTAGAAGTGAGCCTTGTTAGAGGGCTAAGACCATTCCATTATAAATTCACCTTGATTAAAGGATTTAACAATATGTCTGTTAGGTCAACCTTGTTAAAAGGATTTTGCAACAGATACAATGGTTAGAAAGTATCAGTATATTATGATCTGAAACATACAACTCACTTTAAAAATATAGATCCAATTGTAGCTCAAATGATAATTCATTGAATGGCCTTCATTTTCATCCCTATCATTCAGATCTTCTTGGAAATCCTTCAAGCAATCACCTCTGTGCAATCCTGTACTACTCTCTTCAGCCTTCTCTTCCTTCTGCTTACATTTTGTCAATCAACTGAATTAACCTCATACCACACACATGCATAACCTGCAATTAGGTTAATCTTATACCTCTCTGATCAAGTAGCTTGATCTATTGCCACTTAATCATCACTATAGATCTTAGGGTTAGGTAAAATCCAATGAATCCTTCCAACATTTCATTTCCATCTACATTGTAGAATACATCCTAAAAATCCTTCTTGAATCCATATATAAAATGGTTAAACATACATTAAATTCTCATTTAATTCTCCACAACAATTATCCTTATCTTAAATACGCTTCACATATCCCAAGAAAATCAACTATATTGGCTGGGATCTCAAATCTTTCTCAAACTATCATTATACTGACACTCGTGAATACTATGCTCTGTCACTCGATCATCACTAGATAACTCGGTAATTCACTGACACTCGGTAAATACTGATGGTCGGTCGACACTAAATTTCCTTGGCATATAGTGGCTCTATGTCGACACTTGCATCACTCGACACAAACTGCTTGAACTTTTGTTTCTTAATCTTCTGCTCTGTAGCTCAGTCAAGACTAATCTTTTAGTCATCCAAAATTCACTTAGACTTTAAGATAAACAATATATTAACTTGTCAAGGTGTGATCTCATCAAGTACCCATTGTAGTTTCACATAACTCAACCATTTCACTGGGTCTTCTTGTTATCTCTCCTTTTCAAATCTTCTTCATCAATCAATTGATATGGCACTTACAAGATAACATTTTTCTTACCAGTTAAGGTTTGACATTAGTGCTAATATAACAATTGTCTCAATTATAGTTTCCAACAATCTGCCTTTTTGGCATTGATGGAAAACACATGCAAACAAACAACATATGCAAGGTTCCCAAACAATCCAAAAAGTATGCTTTGTAAATAAATTTTCATTAATGTCCTTAGCTTCATTTTAATTCTCTCCAATACAAATATTTCTCCCTCTTGGATAGATTTCTCTCTATAGCTTAGCTCTCTTTGTGTCTTCTATGAGTATCTCCCTCATAGTATATCTCCCTCTTTGAAAACAATGCCAAAGACATACATCTTCATCATGTAGATATCTCGATGTTGGGTTTTTTGAATTCTATACTCCCTCTGTCATCTTGCTTATGACTAATCAACATATTTTGCTTAACATTTCATAGCTTTAGTCAACACCTAAAGTGTGACCACCTTTTGCATCAATCTGTCAAATATTCTATGTAATACATTTGATGCAACCACTCCATTATGTTCTCAGTTAGCCTTAGATGGAGGAATCACCCCTAATTTGCCTCTTAGATACTCATGAGCATCCTTAGGTAAAGTCTTAGTAAATATATCAACCTACCTAAATTCTTTTGATGCTAAAATGGGATATCTCCTTAGGGACAATAACCCTATAAATATTAGATAAGCTTATAAAATAGAAGTTAACATTGAAACAAATAGAAGAGTATCAAGGAAAGTAGGTAGAAGGGAAGACTAGAAGCCAGCAAGGTTCAACAAAAAGGAATTAGACAAATCCTCAAATATGAAACCTAAGGAAGAGGATAGTTTGAAGCAAATTTTAAGAGCTCTCAAGGATTTAAAGCCTGGAGATATTAAGAACAATAGGGCTCTAAATAATGATAAGCCGTATTTTAGAAATTTCAATCGATAGCCAAGGATGCAAAATTACCCCTATACTACCCAGTGGAAGGATGGGAAGCCTATTCTCCCACAAAAGAAAGACAAACTAGATGAAAAGACCCCTGATCCTTTACACAAAGCCTTTGTTAACATGTGCAATGATATCTCATGGTGTGTAGCATTCCAATCCCCTCACAATCCTAATTTTAGTGATGTTGCTTTAAAGATATCTGCAAGTGAGGATCAAGAGGATGAGTTATATGATGATAGTGGGTGTGCTATGGCTTCTTCACATATCTAGAGTGAAGTAGATTTTGATGATCAAACTGAAAAACATGATGGATCTGGCTCACTAAGCAGAAGGGAACCATATCATTAACAAAGTTCTTCTAAAGAAGAAAGGGATATTGATGATATAAGATGCAATACTGAAAAGGGTGAAGAAACCCTTGTGTTTAGGAAACCTTTTGATGAGGAAATAGAATAGATCATAGCTGACATGGTTACTCAAGTGAGGAGTAATTATAATTTAAGAAGTAGAACAGTTGGAACTGCAGATGGAAAACCAACAACTATTTTCATCAAAGAAACTAAACCGAACACCAAGAAGCCTCAAGAAAAACAAAAACATGATGAGGGTGTCAAGAAGGTAATGATTAAGAAAGCCAACAAGCCTAAAGGTTGAAGTATTGCACATAAAGTGAAAGAAAAGACACCAGAAATTAATTCTTCCCCCTCCTCAAAAGGACAATAAATAGAAAAAGAGAGAGGATCCCAAAGTGGTCACTCAGGTTGAGGATGGAGATCTTGCCAATGAGAAACAATATTTCTCAGACATGAAATACACCCCTGTTGATATGGGGCAACTTTTGTCCCAGATCACTGTTAAGGTTCCATTATTGGAAATGATGAGAATTTGTGAACACAAGGAAAAGGTCTTGACATGGGTAAATGGTGTCAGGTCTCCAAAAATTATTGGACCAGAAGGAAATAAGAAAATGGCAAATTTAGAGGATAAATCTGCAAGTAAGCCAAAGGAGTATGATGAACTTGTTTCAAAGATTCCTCAAATTTAGTTGGATACTAATTTTTTTAGTACTTCTTTGGGGACTATGGATCCTTTTTTCCAGAATTTAGATATAAATGGAAAGATGTTAAAGAATTGCATGATAGATTCTGGAGCGTCTAACACTGTCATGCCTACTGAGGTAATGAATTCAATGGGATTGAAGTTTGATACACCCCATGGAAGATGTCAGGCCATGGATTCTAAGGAAGTACCTATTATTGGTACTATCAAATCCTTGCCTTGTAAGTTGGTTGCATACCCAGGAAAAGTGTTGACTATGAGTGTCCTAATTGTGGACATCCCTCCCCAATATGGAATGTTGTTGTCAAGAAAGTGGAGTGATTCAATGGGGGGAAGTATACAGTGTGATTTATCTTTTTCCACTTTCAATATTGTTGGTGAGAGTATCAAGGTGTCTTGAGAAACTAGAACTCCTCATATGATTGAGGAAGATGAAGATGATAGCATGAACTATTTTATGGATACTGATATGGGTTCTTTCCAAGTGCAGGACAAATAGGTTGAAGGGAAAGTTCAGCCTGTGTTGTTATCTAAGGATAAAAATAATTTACCAGACCACAATAATTTATGGGTTATGTATTTTGATGGGGATAGCTCTAAAGAGGAGATGGTACTAGAGTTTTGTTGATAGCTCCCACTGGTAAAACTTTCAAATTCTCCTTTACAT
Source organism: Thuja plicata (assembly GCA_018584345.1). Taxonomy (NCBI): domain Eukaryota; kingdom Viridiplantae; phylum Streptophyta; class Pinopsida; order Cupressales; family Cupressaceae; genus Thuja; species Thuja plicata. The sequence continues at coordinate 458,428 of MU223781.1, read as the reverse complement.
TATTATTTACATGTACCAATAATGTTGCAGAGTATGAGGCTTTGTTAATAGGACTGAGTTTGGCCTCAAGGAATGGGATAAAAGGTCTCAGAGTGATTGGAGATTCTAAATCTGTGGTGCCTCAGATTAGATCCAAGTATGCTTCAAAGAACCAAAGATTGAAGCAGTACATAAATGTTGTCTGGGATGAACTAGAGAATTTTGATGCATTCGATATTGACTGGATGGACATAAGCCAAAACAAAATGGCAGACTTGCTAGCAAATATTGCTTTAAGGCTAGAGAATGCTACATTTCCTAGGATCTCTAAGATAGAGGTTCAATCTAGGCCTTCTATACCTGATAATGTTTAGAGTTGGCAAGTTTTTGATGATGATGTGGATATTCTGAGATTTCTGCACTATGAGATAGACTTTCGAGACAAGAAAATGAATTTCAATGGATATGTGGAAACCCTGGATGGAAGAGATATTATCTTAGGTAAGGAAATCCTGCACTTGAAATCAAACATAGTTCCAAAAGGACTGGTTGTGCTAGAGAGAGCTTTTGACAATGAAGACAAGTCATATTCTGCTAAGAGTGTAAATAAACCTGAGGATTTGGAGGAAGTAAATGTAGGAACAACTAAGATTCCTAAAAATTTATTTATTGGGAAGAAAATGTCTCCCAAGTTGAAAGGAAATCTGGTTAACCTCTTGAGGAAATACAAGGAGGTTTTTGGATGGACTTATGATGATCTCAAAGCATACAAGGAGGATTTATTCCAACATGATATCCCTCTGAAAGAAGATGATAAGCCTTTCAGACATAAGAAAAGACTTATAAATCCCACATTAAGACCCAAGAAAGAACAAGAACTAATGAAATTAAAGGATGTAGGGATAATAAAGCCTATCAGATATTCTTCCTGGGTCTCAAACTTAGTACCTATCAGAAAGAAGAATGGAGACATTAGGTTATGTGTGGATTTTAGGAATTTAAATGTGTCTTCGCTTAAAGATAATTATGCTCTCCCAAATATGGAAAATATGTTACAGAGGGTTACTGGCTATGAGTTGATGTCCATGATGGATGGTTTCTCTTGATACAACTAGATAATGGTTAAAGAGTCATAACAATTCAAAACAACATTTACTACACCCTGGGGGACATGGATGTTTCTTTTTGAGACTTCTTACAAAAAAAATTAGAGGTCTATCAAGATGATCTTACGACCTATTCTAAAAAATAAGAGCAACATTTTGAACACTTGGAGAAAATTTTCAAGAGAGCTCTAGAATTTGGGATTTCTTTGAATCCTAAAAAAGGTACATTTGGGGTGACTAAAGGTAAGTTATTGGCTCACATTGTTTTAAAATAAGGGGTTAGGATTGATCCAAAAAGGGTTGCTGATATTGATAAGGTTCCACTTCCTAAAAATGTGAATGACATACAATATTTCTTTGGTTAGGTGAACTTTTTGAGGCGTTTTGTTACCAATTTTGCTGAGAAAAGTATGCCTATTTCTAAAATGTTAAAGAAAGATGCTAAGATGGAGTGGAATGGAGAAGCCACACAATATTTCCAAGAAATCAAGCAGGCCATTAAGGATGCCCCTGTACTTAGAACTCCTGACTATTCTAAACCAATGAATATTAATTGCTAAATAATATTAATATAACTTGTATTTATTAAAGTAATTAATTATAAATCATTTAATAATTATTAAATATGATGCAAAGTAGATATTTTATTCTTACTTTTACAAAGGTCAAGCACATATTTTATAGAGTTATGACTTTTTTTGAGAGATATGACTGCATTTAGTAGGGGTCTTTATGATGATATTGATTGAGCATGACTTTTTGGTCACTTATTTGCCTATTTACAACTGTTTGGGGGTCTCAAAATAGGCCTAATTGACTACATCTGACCTAGGAGTTATTGCTCCCTAAAATGAAGCTAGATGTGAAAAGCATAAGTATAAGTTGAAGGCTCATTTGTAGGAGAGTTCTTTCCTTTTTGGTTTGTAATACTCATTAATGAATTAATCTTATTATTTAGTAAATATTGTTTAAAATGGATATATATTAAATGACAAGATTTAATTATTTAATAAATTTTATTTTTTATAAAATATGAGTGTTATATTTTATTTTTAGCATTATATTAATTATAATTTAATATTGGCTAATTAGTAATAGGTGACAAATACAGACCAGACAATGATGAAGTAATGTTGATATAGTTGTTTGCTACTATATATTTGATGTTATCAAATCGGTACAATAGATTGAATAATTCAAAAATTTCAAAGAGTTAAAATATGACTGAAAGAGTTATTTTACCGAGCTAGACAAACTTAGTTGGTATATAGAGTTAGGTAAGTTGGTCGCAGTTACCGAACACTGAGTGAAATTCAAGCACCGAGCACCGAAGATGAGTTAGACATTGAGCAGTGAGTGAAGACAATTACCGAGTTGCAAAGCAGGTTTACCGAGTACATGATATTGATTGTAAATGATGATAAGTTTCAATTTAATGTGAAGCGTTAATGAGTTGGATGAGGATAAGAATTAAATGAAGTTTGTTAGAAGATATATGAATGTGAAAATTCAATGAGAAGATATAAGGCAAAGATCAAGTGGTTAAACTTGATTATGAGAGTTCCAAGAAAGGTTCAAGTTCTGAGGTAAAAGTGAAGTGGTTTATTGAGTTGAGATTTATGAAGAAGATGATCGAATGACAGAGCACAGATGATGGAAAATCTAATTGAGGAGATTAAGAGGCAAAAGAATGTCTATACAAAGAATGAGAACAAATAGAGAAAGATACAAAGATGTTGACGAGTTGAACAAAGAAGAAGAAAAAGTTGAAGAACAACATTTACTGAGCAGAATAGAGAAACAAAGATTGAATAATCTAGAGTATGAGAAAGAGATAAATGGAGTATGTGATGTCGTTATTCAATTGAGCATAAAGGATTTGAAAAAATCAAAGGTAGTTGATATATTTATAGATCAAAGTTTATATTGTTGATTATTAGTATTTGTAACAGAGAAATATCTTAATCGAGTGGATTTAACCATCCTATTTGTAAATCCTAGAAGTAGGTGACATTCCAAAAGAGTGTTTAAAGACCTCTAACAAGGCCACTCCTAATAGGGTGAAGATCCTAACAAATCTGAGGTAAATCCGCCAACAAGGTCACATTTAGAAAATGTGTTTGTAATCTTTAACATGATAATTTCTTAACTAATCATACTTCAGAAGGGTACAATTTTATTGTGGGTCACAATTCCCACAGAGGTTTTTCCCAAATTGGGGTTCCTCATTAAATCTGGTGTCAACTGAGTTAAATCTAGAGTCAACTATGTTAATCTGATGTAGATGAGTTTGAATGATTGATTTACATATTTGAGATGTATGGTTGTTTAAGTTATTAAGTTGTTTTGGTGAAATGGTTATTACTGTATTCAATTCTATCAAGTGAATCAGTGAGTTGAGTTTTGAGTATTAAGATTTGATTTTTTTTTATTAACCCCCCTCTCAGTGGACCAACAATTGGTATCAGAGCTATTTAATCTGAAGTGATAAGTTGGAATTGAGTTAAGATATAAAGATGTATAAGAGGGAAGCACCAAAGCTAAATAGGGATCATTTCTCTACATGGAAAAGTAGAATGAGGTTGCATGTGTCTGGATTAGGAGAATATGGACTTCATTTTCTTGATAATGAATATGTTTCACCAACTATTGCACCTTTGACAATCAGTGAGAAAAAATAGAAACAAGAACACACACAATTTATGCTTGAGATGGATGTACTACTTTAAAAAAAATGTGGGATAAGCTTATTTTGACCTATGGGGGAGATCAACATGTTCAGAAGGCTAAAGTAGAAAGTTTGAGAGGTAAATTTGACTCTATGAGGATGAAAGAAGGAGAGAACATAATATAGTATAGTACAAGACTTAAGGAGACTGTTAATTCTATCAGGGGAGCTGGTGGAATCATAATAGAGGATGATGTTACAAGAAAGATGTTGAGAACCCTGCTACCAAGTTATGCTATTTGTGTATCTTCTACACAAGAGCTAAGATCTATTCCCTAGATGAATGTTTCACTGGATGCTACTATTCGTAAGTTAACTGCATTTGAGTTAAATGATTTTGACTTTAGTTTTCCTGCTACATATAAGATTGAATCTACATTTAAGTCTACCTCAAATATTGGAAAAGCTAGGGAAGCTGAAGTCAGGGATGGATATTTGAGCAGTGCTAGTGAGAAATTTTATAGTTGTCCTGAAGGTCCTAAAGATTTATTTACTGAATGTGATGAGAATGAAAGATAATTTGAAGCTTTTTTGGCTAGAAGGCTACAAAGAGGAAAAGGCAAATACCAAGGTAAGTTACCCTTGAAATATTTTAATTGTGATAAAATTGTTCATTTTGCATCTAATTGCGCTGAGAAAGATAAGGAGGAAAAGGCAAATAACAAAGATAAGGACAAAAGAGAAAATAAATTCAGAGATTCAGAAACTAAAAAAAACAAAACTAAGAAATCTTGTCATATTGCTAATGAAGGACTAAGTGATGATGATTTAGATGATAGTGATGATGGAAAATAAATTGTTTATGTTGCTATTAAAGATTATTCTGATGAAGAAGAACCAAGAGCCCTAATATCACAAGTAAGTAAGAATGAAACATGGATCATAGATAGTGGTTTTTCACATCACATGACTGGTGACACACTCAAGTTTATTTCCTTGGAAAAGCATGATGGAGGATTTGTTAGATTTGGTAATGATGCTCCATATCCCATGAAAGGAAAATGTTCTATAATTCTACCGAATAACACAAGATGAGATGATGTTTATTGGGTTGAAGGCTTAAAGTATAATTTGTTGAGTGTTGCATAGTTAAATAATATAGGTCACCGACTGGAATTTCAATATGGAAAGGTAAAATTATTTGATAAGGATAGTCTGATTGCTACTGGAGAAAAATCTAAAGGTGATTTATTTTATCTTGATACTTCTATGAAGAGTTTCTTGTTTGCTAAAGTTGAAGATGTTTGGTTATTTCACAAAAGGATTTGCCATGTTAATTTTAACAACTTAATAAAAGTGAGTAACAAGAATAGAGTGAGAGGACTACCAAGATTAGAGAAACCTAAAAATTCTATGTGCAGGGAATGTCAGATGGGTAAGATGATTAAATCTAGTTTTTCAAGCAAGACTTATGTTACACAGGGAATTTTGGATTTAGTGCATACTGACTTATGTGGACCCATGAGAACTCAAAGTTATTATAGAGACATATATTTTATTTTATTTGTGGATGATTATTCTAGAATGATGTCTGTAATTTTTTAAAAATAAAAATATGATGCATTTCAAATGTTTAAGTGGTATAAGGACCGAGTTGAAAAAGAAACTGAAAGACAATTGAAATGTCTGAGATCTTATAGAGGAGGTGAGTTTACTTCTGATGAGTTTACATTGTTTTGTAATGAGAATGGAATTAAGAGACAATTGTCAGCATCGAGGACACCACAACATAATGGAATTGCTAAAAGAAGAAACATATCTATTTTTTATTGTGCTAGGACACTAATGATTGAAAAAAGGAATTTCACAGAACTTTTGGAGAGAAGATGTGAGTACTTTTGTTTACACATTAAACCAAGTAAAAATGAAGAAAGGTACCAACAAGACACCTTATGAAATCTGGTATAAACACAAACCTAATGATGAGACAATTTATTGTCTCTATTTTATATTGATCATAATATTCTATTTTAAAGTATTATCAAAACATTTGTGGACTTATAACCAGTTCAACTTGTGTTAAAGTACAGTTAGAACCATCAAACCTATGGATAGATAGTTATGTCAAGTTTTGCTAATATTATGTATATATTGCAATATTTCATATAGTAATCAGAATGTGTGTTATAATATTTGGATTAATTTGATTAATTTTACTTGTATGCATGTTTTTGCATGATAACTAACTTGCCAAGAAGGAGCAACTTGAGAGTGGTCGACAACATTAAAAGAATAATGTTGAAGTCCAACTGCGACGGGGGAAATCATCATGGCACCGACAGACACAGCTACTACATTGGAGGAGCCACCGTTCCAGAGAATATAGGAATATAGCTCTGCTATATTTCCTTTGCACTCATTATCTTGCTGAATCGGTCGCCAGACTTTATTGCATATGTCGTGGGCTGTTACGTTCCCTTTTTCTTCTCTGGCGTAATTCCAGTTAGAACTTTTCCTTCTATTTTGAATAAGTGTCAATCCTCTATTTATAGGGATTTGACTATTAGTTTGTAAGTTTGGAGTTTCTGGGAATACATTGTTGCATCTTGCACAACTAGTTACTTTTTCAGTCTTATGTATTGTTCCTATGTAATCAATTTCTGAAAGATAATGAAGTAATTTTGGTTTATCTTATGTGTTAGTAGATAGCAGAAGCCAACCAATGGGGCCCACTTGGGAGGTGGATTAGATTAGAGTAGAGTAGATTTTCTTTCAGTATTTCTAGCATTTCGAATAGGAGTTTACTGTTTCTTCCTGCAGTATTATACTTTGTGAATGTTCCTGCAGCACCTACAAGGATAGTTATAGTGGATGCTCTGGGTTGAAAGAATAGGTTTAAGTTGAGTTTACAGTTTCCAGCATTAATTTCATTAAGGATTTAAGTGTGTTTTTTTTTCCTACAACAATAGTGTAGATTTATTTCTTGCATTTCATCTTGATGTAGCCCAAGTAGTATGACTCTTTGAGAGATTTAGTGCACATATTGTGTTGTCCGATTTCAAGTATATGTCTTTGGGTTGACAATTTAAATGAACCTCATGGTGGGGAAAGTGATCCTTAGTTTGAATATACTATTCCTAGGAGAGGCTTTGGCGTGATTACTAGCACCTATTGTAAGGCGGTTCATTTTTTGCGTCATTATTGGGGATGGTGTCAAGCTAAGAATCTCATTGAGTCATTTTTTAAATTTCCAAATAGGTTCCTATTTTTTAGATGATGGTTTGTAGTCCTAAATATGCTTCACAAGCGTGAAGAATTCAATTGCATGCATCAAAGAGGAAGAAGACAAGATGAATATGGCAGATTTCTTCCAGGAGAGTCTAGAAATTTGAATGAAGAAGTTGAGTTACCTTTGGTTGACACAAGTCCCAAGTTTCCTCCAGCATCTTCCTCAGAAGTAGAACCTTTTGATACAGTTGGTCTGTGGCCTTTTGCAGAAATATTGGCCAGCTTCCTTGATAATTCTAACCCAAATGCACCTGTTGTTAACAATCATATAGCTAACATTCCTTTCCAGCAACAAATCCATTTTAAAATACCTCCAATAATGGCACAACCTACCTTTCCATTCCCTCTTCCAAGCCTTATAAACAATGCTAATCTCAAAAACATACCCACTGCCACACTTCCAAAGTTCTATGGCCTGGTAATCGAAGATCCTGACACCTTTTTGTTCAAGTTTGATATTCTCTGTCGTAGCTTTGACTATAACATTGATGCCCACAAACTCAAGTTGTTTCCAACAATGTTGAAGGAGTCTTCTTTATGATGGTTCATAGGATTAGGAGCTAATGCAGTAGCTACTTGGGATGAGATGCAGACTCTATTTTTGCAAAAATATAAAGAGTATTGCAAGGGGGGTGACCCAAGAGGAGATGACATTTTTTAAATGTCACAAAAGGAGGATGAAACTTTGGAGGACTATGTTTCACACTTTTTGTACACCATGCAGAAGAATCCCTAACATGTGTTGGCAGAGGATTCACAAAAACTAGTCTTCTTAAGAGGGGTAAATGATAGCTACCTGGAAGCATTGGACCTCATGGCTAGAGGAGACATACCCCAGTCTTCCTGGGATGACCTCAAGAAAATATGTCTCAACTATTCACGATTGACTATAAAGAATGGTAGAGGATTTCGGTCTACAACCACTAAAGGGATCACTTCAGGCATTTCCAAGCTGGAAATATCTAACCTGTTGGCGGATTTCAAGAAAGACATCATTAATAATGTTGCTACACATCTAGAAACCATGACCGCCAATAAAAATCATGCAAATGTTGAATCTTAGTTAGTTGAGTATTGTCTTCACTATCGTAAACAAAAGAAAGACTGTGGATGCAAGCTGGTGGTGAACCTAGAGAATCAACATTTTCCTATTGAGTACATGAAGATAAAAGGAGACAATGAGAAAGTGTTCTTTGTTGCTCAACGTCGGCCATGGGATTCAAGTCAAGGTATGCCTCAAGATCCTTTTCAATTTTCCAATCCTTACAATAATCAATGGCAAAGCCAAAATTATCAGAACCCCTCTCAGTACTCCCAACCTATTTGGAATAACCAGTGGCCTAACTAACAAAATAACCAGTGGCCTAACCAATAGAATAACCAGTGGCCTCAGCTTTAGAATCAGTGGTAACCACCATAGGAGAATTGAAAAAAAAAAGACCAATGGACATTGGAGGGGGCCTCCATAGTGGGCTAACCAAAATCTTGGTTATCCACAATTACCACCTCCAGTGCCACCTCCTGCAGCCACAAGTCCTATTCTGAAACCAACCCAATTACCTGCTTAGCCGCAGCCTAATCCTAACAACAACAACAACAGCCAATGTATACTACTGATACTCAACATCACCCCTCCTATGCACTAGAGATATTTGATATCTATTTAAGATCTAGTACCACTCTGCATGCACCCGAACATCCTATTATTATAGAAGTTGCAGATATTCCTGCAGCATCAACACCACTTCCAGGAGTTACGTTGCAAAATATAGTCCAACCAACTAATATATCCATCAAAACTAATGTTCACACCTCAATCAATCCTCCCTTTCCACATTGGCTTAGCATGGAAAAACCTATATCCCAAGAAGAAACACGATTTGATATTCTTGAGCAGTTGAAAAATATGCACATCCAGATTCCTCTGTTTCAAGCTATCAAAGACATTCCACTTTATAGAAAATCTATTAAGGAAGCATGCCTTCAAAAGCCTGGATGAAATAAAAATACCCTTAAATAGTTCATGTTGTAGGACAACTTGCGGATATCATGTTAGGAAAGGTAGTTATACCAAAGTATTCTAACCCTAGAAGCCCAGTTGTTGATTTGATAATCAATGGATAGTCTGTGAGAAATGCTTTAGTTGATTTGGGAGCAACTATAAATGTAATGACCAAAGATAAAATGCATAAGTTGAGTATAGGGGGCTTGAGAACCACTCCAACAGTGTTACAACTTGTTGATAGTTCAACTATCACCCTAGATGGTATCATTTAAGATATTGTCATCACCTTGGATTCATGGGAATACCCTGCTAATTTTCTCATATTATCACCTAAAGTAAAATTTTCTGGCTATCCAGTCATCCTAGGGAGACCCTGGTTAGCCACCACTGATGCCAAAATTAGTTGTAGATCAGGAAGCATGATAATTTCAAATGGCCAAGCAATAAATAAACTAGTATTATATCCTCCTGCCCAACCTCAAGTAGATTTGAGAGATCCTATTTGGGAAGATTTGGGAGATGAGGAAGAAGAAGTAGATTATATTGCTCATCTCATGATGCTACATAGACAATATTTTATGAAAATGTAAGAAGAAGATGATGTGATACAGAGTATTCTTACCAATGAATGTGTAGTAGCTAATGATGTTTCTGAAAGCTCTGTTTTACAGTTATGTACCTATGAGGACTGTGTCTTTCTAGCAAGCCCTAAAATAATCAATCAATTAATTCCATGTGAGGTAGCTACAAGCCCAATACCTGAAGTGTCAATGATAGAGCTAACAACCATAGTGGAAATTTCCCTTGGCCATAATCTCCATGTTAACAGCAAGCTGCCACCACCACAATTGGCATTGTTAACCAAACTCCTGCGTAAGCATGAAAAATTATTTGCTTGGGATTATGGAGACATGGAAGGACTGAACCCCAAACTCTATACACATAAGATCTACATAAATGAAGGTAGTTTACCACTCCACCAACCTCAGAGAAGAATAAACCCAACATTGTGAGAAATAGTCAAAATTGAATTGCAAAAGCTGTTGGATGTTGGTTTCATATATCCAATCTCTGATAGCAAGTGGGTATCACATTTGGTTATAGTACCTAAGAAGGGAGGAAGATGGAGAATATGTGTGGATTACAGGGAATTGAACAATACCACAAATAAATACCATTTTCCCCTAACGTTTATTGATCAAGTTCTGGACACTTTGGCTGGAAAGAAGTACTTCTCCTTTCTAGATAGATACAACGGTTACAACCAGATCAGCATTGGTCCAGAGGATTAGGAGAAGAAAACCTTCACATGCCCTTGGGGGACATATTCTTACTTGGTATTACCATTTGGCATATGTAATGCACTAGCTAATTTCCAGAGAGTTGTAATCAACATTTTTGCTGACATATCACATGATTGCATGGAAATATACATGGATGACTTCAGTACATTTGGTATCATGTTTGAGGAAGCCCTGAATAACTTGGAAAAAGTGTTGATTCGATGTCAAGAACACAACTTGTCTCTCAACAGTGAAAAATTATTTATGATGATGCACAAAGGAGTAGTGCTGGGACATTTCATCTTAGAAGATGGAATCCAGGTAGACACTACAAAAATAGAGATAATTATCATATTGCCTACACCTACAAATAAAAAATATGTTAGATATTTCTTAGGACATGCTGGGTATAGGTGATTTATTCAAAATTTTAGCCAAATAGCTAGTCCTTTGTATACTTTGCTTACAATAGAGGCCGAGTTTGCATGGACAAAAGACAGTGATGAATCCTTCATGTAGCTCAAGTCACTGTTGACAACTGCACCAGTAATTAAGGGCCCTAACTAGTCATTTCCATTCCACATACATACAAATGCTTCAGACTATGCAATAGGTGTTGTCCTAGGACAAAAGTCTAGTAACCTTGAAAATGCAATTTACTATATCAGTAAGAGCTTATGTGGACCAGAGTTAAACTATACAGTGACTAAAAAAGAATTACTAGTAGTAGTTTATGCTCTAAACAAATTCTGCCATTATGTAACAGGCTATCCCATTTTTTTTCATACTGACCATGCAACAATTAAATATCTCATGAACAAACCTGCCATCACCTGCAGGTTAGCAAGATCGCTTCTACTTTTGCAGGAATTTGACATAACCATCATTAACAAGCTAGGGAAGGTGAATGTAGTAGTTGATTACCTATCCAAAATCTAGCATGCTGACAAAGATATTACTTTGATAGATGATGCATTACCTAACGAGAATTTATTTCATATTGCTGTCAAAAACCCATGGTATACTGATATAGCTAATTACCTTGCAGCTAACAAAATGCCCATACATTTCTCTTAAAGGATAGGAGAATTCTTGTAGAGAAAAGCTTCCAATTCTCTTGGATTGATAAAACGCTATTATACACTGGTCCAGACCAAGTCATGAGGATATGCGTGCGAGAAGATGAGACATATGACATTCTCCATGCTTGTCATAATGAGCCATGTGGAGGACACTTTGTAGCAAAGAGGACAACCCTGAAGATATTAAAAACTAGCTACTACTGACCTACACTTCATAAGGATGCAACCAGTTATACAAGGAAATGTGACAAATATTAGAGGATGGGTTGGCCAACAAGATCAGATGAAATTCCCTTAACTCCACAAGTGGTGGTAACACCATTTGACCAATGGGCCATGGATTTCATTGGTCCCATAGATCCTCCATCCAATGGGAAATCCTACATTCTGGTGTGCACTAATTATCTTACCAAATGGGTCAAAGTAAAATCCATGAAGCACGCAAGGGATCACAAGGTAGCAGAGTTTTTGTATGAATAAATATTCACTAGATATGGAGTTCCAAGAGAACTTGTATTAGATTAGGGAGCTCAATTCACTTCCAATCTAATAACCAAGCTTACAAAAGAATATAGTATCAGACTTCAGAAGTCAGGTCCCTATCACCCTCAAGCCAATGGACAGGAAGAAGTCATAAATGGGGAGATTAAAGCCATCTTAACAAAGATAGTTCATCTACACCGTCAAGATTGGAGCAATAGACTATCAGAAGTCATCTGGGCATACAGAACAATCTGAAAGACCACCACAGGGTTCACTTCATTTGAGTTATTAGATGGAAAAATAACAATGCTACCAATTTAATTTAAACACAAAACTTTGCGCACAACGTTGGAGTTAAATATTGATCTTCTTGCAGCACAGAAAGAGCGATTGTTGCATCTCAATTCCTTGGATGAAATGTGCAAATATTCCTTGGAGTGGACTGAAATAGTACAAAAACAAAGGAAAAATGGCATGACTCCCATATTAAGAGCAAGTAGTTTCAAGTTGGCGATTGAGCATTACTGTATAATTCCAGATTCAAAGAAATACTAGGCAAGCTACAGACAAGATGGCTGGGCCCATATGAAATAAGCCATGTCTTCACCAATGGAGCATTCCAGTTGACAACTATTGACCTAGTGCACTTCAAGTTATTAGTCAATGGACATCGGCTATATTTGTATCACCAGCCCCAAACCAAAGAATACTTCCTGCAACAATTCAGACAACCAGTTCCAAACCACCCACAGATAATACTTCCTGTAGTAGAGGGTGTGAACCTTCTTCCTATAGCTCTTCAATAGAATTCCTTCAATCATGTCCATAATAAACATTTTAGGTTTACATGAATTTCAATTCTCCACTCACTTTCTACATTCTTCATTCTAGCTCATTTCATTTCTTTATCTTCCACCCACCCACCTTCCACGTCATCACCACTTTCCATTTCTCTGTTTCAAATAAGAGCCAAGTCAGCTGACGCATGCAGCTACCAAACTCATTCCACTCTCGCCACCTTTTTTCTAGCATGGGCTATGATTGAATGACAGGTATAAAATTTTCAATTTTTTTTCTACTTTTAGCACATAGATTTTGGTAATTATATCTAGTACTACAATAAATGTATGATTACGACATTACACCAGTTCCATACCTCGTGCCAAGTCTGATAAGTGTGGACACTTTTCATTGTTTTGTAGGGGGCATGGAAGTGTATTAAGTCCTAAATGTCATTTCTATTTACTCGTATAGATCTCCCGTCACCTCAAATCTATACTTTGGCCTTGTCTCATTAAAATCCTGTTGCTATATCGCACAAGTGCCGTACTGTTATTCCCAAATTATCCCTATTTTCATATTTGATGTGACCTATAATTAAATTTTGTGGTAACTCACAGTAAGAGTTATAATTTCTTCTGTTAAACACATCATCATTGTTTATGTCAAGAACAACAAAAGAGGGAAAAAGAAGGTTCGAAGCTTTACAAGAAGTATTCTGAAACTCAAAAGGAATAAGGTAATTGACAATTACAAAGCAAGAAGTTGAAAATTGACAAGAACAAATGGGAGGACAGCTGCAGCTACATAAGCCAGTAGCTCATGGTGTTTTTATTTTCGACATTGAATCAGTAAGGAGGTTCAATGCATGTGGGTGGTTAGGATATTTCTTGAAATTAATAGAGTTTGATGAGGAAGCAACAGCTAAATTTGCAAATACATTTGAGGAAGGGCAAGCAACAGTATGGGGATTAACAGTAGTTTCCATAGAAGAACAGATAGTAGAGGTAACTGGGTTACCAGTAGTTGGGCAACACTACCCCAATGTGCATGACTCCAGATCAGCTAGGGCCCAGTTTACCCTACCAAGTGACCCTCCTCTGGAGATTACTAAGAAAGGGTGCAAAATAATGTATCTCCCTCCGTTGTTTAATGAATTGGCCACACACATTATCAGGTATTTTACCTGTGAAGGAATATTTTCAAATTTGCATGCACATCATTTCAAGTTACTTAGCTACATAAGGCATAATCTTCCAATGAATGTCCTAATTTATTGTATAATATGCTAAGTATCAATGTTGAGGAAACCCAAAAGGGAAATGTAAATTCTGTCACCCACCATGCCCTAATCAAATTGCTAGTAGATAAATCTCTTAGGGACGTCTCTCCCATAGCATGGTTAGAATTTGTCCAACATAAAACCCTACAACCTTAGTTGACCCTATCAAGCAACCTAGCAATGATAATGAAGTACCCATTATACCCGATGTTGAAAAGGATACCCAAGAGATAGAAATTAAAATCTTCAATAAATCATGTCATTGCCTGCTCATATGAGAAATGTACCTAATTCTACCCAAAATAAAGGCAAGTGTAAATTAGAAGAAGAAACTTTTGTTCCTGCAACCAAACAAAAAAAACCCACAGCTTCGAAGGGGAAGAAAAGGAAGTAAGCTCCTGCAGCAGAGAGACCAAAGAAGGTTATTAAGAAGAATGTTGTGCAGGTTGAAGAAACCCCTATGTGAAGAAGCCCTCGAATGAGAGGAAAACTTCCTAAAGAACCCTCAGGAATCCAATCTATTTCTCCCAAGCAATCTGATGGAGAATCTCATGTGTGAATTAATGTGGATGATTCCCCAATCAGTCTGAAATCCCAGACATTTCTCAAAGTCCAAAAGAAGAATATGAAGCCAAACTTGATGTATGTCAAAATAACCCCCAAGAAATCCATCAGAATATCTCAGACAACAATGAGGGAGAAGTCCCAATACCTCATCAGTCAGCCTACTCAGAGGTTGCCCTAGTTCATTATAAAAGAACCTGGTTTACCAGCTACTTAGAGCAAGCATGGAAAGAACAAAGGAGGCAAAATAATCAGGTAGAAAATTGTGGCCAAATCACTGTGCAGTCACTTCTCTTTGTATTGTATAATAAATATGTTCTTACAACAACCTTATGGGGAGAAGAGAAGAAGAAAACCAAGAAATTAATAACAGGAAAAGTGAAGAGATCGAAAATTTAAAAGAACAATTGGCAAGACAAAAGAAAAAGATGGATCATGCCCTGAAGTTGGTTGATCAAATAATCGCTTGTAGGCCACCTCCTACGTTTATGCTATCTATTTGAAAAATAGTTCATCTTATTCCAATTAATGATGACTCTAAAAGACATAGACTCTGAGTTTAAAACAACCCAAGAATTTTATGGCCTATACCAGACTCTTCCCTCATGGAAGCAGAACTTACTTTATGATTTGTACCTGCATAACTTCATTATCCCTTCAGGAAATGAGTGGAATCCTCTACCTTACATAGGGGATATACAACCGAGGGCATCAATGTCCTGGATGCATAATGAGGCAAATCATGATAGACAGTTGGAAAATTAAAGAGATCAGGAGAAATCAAAACCCTTGCCATTGAGGGTAGAGAACAACAAACCATATGTACTCCTTAGGGATTGGTTTAAACTGACCTCACAGAGTGCCAAAATACATCTAGCTAGGTAAGCAGATTAGACAAGAACTCTGGTTTCTACTTACCATGCAAACACCTATGCTCCTCTGGCCCCTTTATGACTTCAATGTTGCAAGGCTTGACCAGCTACAGGAGTATCATAGAGTGGATGTATGGGAAAGGACAAGAGGTTTCTACTACACTTTCAAGAGCCAGCGGAGAGGGAAGACAAAAGATGGTGAATTATGAGGAACTACTAGGAGATGCAATGCTTAAGGACAAGCCTTCAATTTACCAGGGGTTAGATGATGAGACAATTTATTGTCTCTATTTTATATTAATCATAATACTCTATTTTAAAGTATTATCAAGACATTTGTGGACTTATAACCAGTTGAACTTGTGTTAAAGTACAGTTAGAACCGTCAAATCTATGGGTAGATAGTTATGTCATGTTTTTCTAATATTATATATATTGCAATATTTCATATAGCTATCATAATGTGTTTTCTAATATTTGGATTAATTTGATTAAGTTTACTTGTATGCATATTTTTGCATGATAACTAACTTTCCAAGAAGAAGGAGTAGCTTTAGAGTGGTCGACAACATTACAAGAAGAGCTTTTAAGTCGAGATACTACGAAGGAAATTATCATGGCATTGAAAGATATGACTACTACATTGGACGATCCACCATTCCAAAGAATATAGGAATATAGCTCTGTTATATTTCCTCTGCACTCATTATCTTGTTGAATCAGTTGCCCAGACTTTATTGCATATATCGTGGGCTGTTACATTCCCTTTTTCTTCTCTGGCATAATTCCATTTAGAACTTTTCCTTCTATTTTGAATAAGTGTCAATCCTCTATTTATAGGGATTTGACTGTTAGTTTGTAAGTTCAGAGTTTCTGGGAATACATTGTTGCATCTTGCACAACAAGTTACTTTTTCAGTCTTATGTATTGTTCCTATGTAATCAGTTTCTGAAAAATAATGAAGTAGTTTTGGTTTATCTTCTATGTTAGTAGATAGAAGAATCCAACCAAGGGGGCCCACTTGGGAGGTGGATTAGATTAGATTAGAGTAGATTTGCTTTCAGTATTTCCAACATTTCAAATAGGAGTTTACTATTTCTTCCTGCAACATTATACTTTGTGAATGTTCCTGCAACACCTGCAAGGATAGTTATAGTGGATGCTCTGGGTTGAAAGAATAGGTTTAAGTTGAGTTTATAGTTTCCAGAATTAATTTCATTAAGGAGTTAAGTGTGTTTAGTTTCCTGCAGCAATAGTGTAGATTTGTTTCCTGCATTTTATCTTCCTACAACCTAAGTAGTATGACTCTTTGAGAGATTTAGTGCACATATCATGCTGTCCCACTTCAAGTATACATCCCTTTGTTGACAATTTAAATGCACCTCATGGTAGGGAAAGTGATCCTTAGTTTGAATATACTATTCCTAGGAGAGGCTTTGGCATGATTACTAGCACCTATTTTTGTTAGAATTATATTGTGACTATAGTACTGAGAGGGGAGGGGTGAATCAGTACCTCTAAAAATTTTCCTAGTTAGCCCATTAACCCTAAGTCATTAGTTTGTAAATTAGCTTATCTAACTGTTCATATTTCTTTATGTATATGCAATCATAACATAATTTCTTTAATATGTAACCATACAAAAAACATTCATGAAAATAGATAACACATAAAACAAGATATGTTATTGCAGAAAACTCCTGTTAGGAAGTAAAAACTGCGGTGGGGATTGTTACCCACAAGACTTCACTATCTGTAGATAAGAAGGGGCCGGTTAAGGCTTACAGTTGGTCACTTCTGATGACCTACCCTGTTAAGAGTATTACAGTGGAGACCTATTAAGATCTACTTTGTTTGAAGCTTTAGCAACACTGTTAAGTGTACACTCTGTTAAGAGATTTGTAAAGAACGGTTAAGTCCACATTCTACAAAAGGATTTTAGATGTGATGCACTTGTTAGAATGCAACTACATAAGTCTTTGACTTGATGATGTATGCAATCTCTAATTGTTGATAACAGATCCAATAAAGCTTCTTATGTATGAGTAATCATCCTTACATGATTGAATAATACCTTTCTCTGCATGTCGGTAGCCTATGTGTGTGTTCTTGATAACTGGTGTGATCTATTTTTGAACTTTGCATGAATTCTACATTCTGCTCCCTAGATGCTCTTCACGGCTATCAACAACAATGAATTCATAATTCACAATTGATTGAACATCTATTTATACTAGATTTTAGCTCTATTCTTGATTCACACTTTCACAAGTTAACTCTAGATCCAAGGTTTACAACTTGACCTTGATCTTTAGTTAGATATGTTTTAGATCCATTAGGATGCTTTAAAACATTTACATTATGCTTTCTTGACCCTCAAGTAATGATTCAAAACAAATTAAAACTCTAAAAATAGAATTACAATGCTTTATCTGACGTGTAAAACTCAAATCCACTATTTGTGGGTTCTCTAACTGACTGTCGATTCTGATGGTCGGGCTTCTCTGTCAGTCTATTGGTTTTCTTTGTCGTCGATGTTCCTTTCTTAAACTGTTCGTCGGGTATGCTTTTTCTACTCTATCAATTTTGTTCTCAAAACTATATCATTAGTGATGATCTTTGTGTTTATATTTTTGACCCGTCAATGATGTCCTATTTACTTCTTCGGTGTTAACACTTGTTAGTGTTCATCAGTCAATTCTATACTTAGCATTTTCTCATGAATTTTTATTCTATCGAGTATGCTCGTAGTCTACCGGTTATGCTTGTACCGACGATCTCTGTCAATGTTTTTCACTAAGCGTACTAATGACAAAATTAATATCATCAATTTTGAGGCGGTTCACCAAATGTCAGTTACTTTAAAGTATTTGGAAGTAAATGTTATATTCTAAAAGATTCTAGAGAAGGAAAGTTTGGTTCAAAAGGAGGAGAAGGAATATTATTAGGATATTCTACGAGGAGTAAAGCTTACAAATGTTTGAACAAAGTTACTAACAAGATGGTAGAAAGTACAAATGTAAGAATTGATGAATTTGAAGAAAGGAATGATGAAGATAGAAAGAAGGAACTTGAGGATTATGAGAAGTTTGTATATGTACAACCTAATGTTCCTGATACCTTACCAAGGGCACCTATCAAAGAGGAAGATGAACATAGAGTTCTACAACTGAATGTTGATGTTGAAGGACCGAGACCTACCAAGCCTATTTTGGAAAGTATGTGAGGAGACACCATTCTCCAAGAAAGATTATTGGAAATAAGGATGTTGGAGTGATGAAGAGAAGCAAAGTAAGAGACAATACATGTTTTATATCTATATTTAAGCCAAAGAAAGTTAAAGAAACACTAGATAATGAAGATTGGATGAAAGCAATGAAAGAAGAGTATGATCAAATTGAGAAGAACAAGACATGGACATTAGTACCCATGCCTCAAGAAAAAAATGTTTTTGGTACTAAATGGATTTTTAGAAATAAATTGAATGATCATGGAGAAGTTATCAGAAATAAAGCTAGATTGGTTTGCAAAGGTTATGCACAAGAAGAAGGTATTGAATATGGAGAGACATTTGCACCTGTTGCTAGATTGGAAGGAGTTATAATACTTCTGCCTTATGTTACTTATAAAGGATTCAAGGTATATCAATTAGATGTTAAGTCTGCATTTCTTAATGGGATACTTGAAGAAGTATATATTGAGCTATTAAAATTCATAGAATTCAACCACAAAGATCCACTGCATGCAAAATAACCTATTACAAAAGCAAAGCTTGGAGACAAAACTCAGAATGATCTGAAAGACAAAATATTTGTTCAGAGAGGGAATTACAAAAGAATTGATAATTACAAAGTGATCAATCCTAATAAAGGAGATCAAAACCCTAAGAAGGGTGGAGGAACCTAGGTTGCATGAATAATTAATAAAGAATTAATTGTTGCATGCCTAAAGATTAGCTTAAGTGAACTAGAGATAAAAAGGTGACTTAATAATTAAATCAATAATGATTTAATTAATAAGCAAAAATACATTTTTACTCTAACATCCCCCCTTAAGATAAACTTAGGGAGAAGCTAAAAACCTAGAAACAACTACTGAAAGTAGGAAATGGGTCCTGACAACATGGCCTGATCAGGTACCCAAGTACAAAAAAATCTTTGTAAAGAGAAGAAAAAGGGAGAAAACCCAGTGGTAAAAACCCCTCTTCGAAAAGAGATGAAGACTAGTGAAGTACTGAAGAATCCTCCAACTAGAGAATGTCCTAGAAGAATAGGAATAAAGGAAGAACATGTTGAACACCTCTGAAGCATGAAGCTACAAACATTGTTGAAGAATAAATTTTGGACCTCCACTGTAATAGAACATGATTAAGTAGAGAATAATATAAAAAAATCCTGAAGAGATGATCAATAAAAGATAGAAGGATGCCTCCAAAATATGAATGAAAGAGTGTTCATATGGTAAATGATCCATCTCACTGAAATGCATAGGTACCCAGCCACTACATCTGCCTAGTACGTAGGAACAAATACTCAATACATAGATCACTCCATCAAACCAAGGAAGCATTAGACCAATAGGAGATACCCTCCCATAATGCTGAGCGGGGGGAGGCATGACAGGTACACTAAATCAAACTGCCAAAAATAATTGCATGATGAAGAACACACAAACACATATAAAGGATGGTGTCATGGAAGGATCACTCTCTTGACACACATCATGAGGCTAATGTCATGGAAGGAAAACTTGCTTGAAAAAGGTAGATGGAAAATAAAGAAAACATCAAACCCCCAATGGCACTTTATAATATAGTGCGAGTACAATCAAGCACAAAATGCCCAGGCTCTCAAGCATGCATCAAATGACACTTTATTTTGGTGCATTTTCAAAAAAGAAAAGCTACAAAAATATATGTCAACAATATCCATGAATGATAAAAATATGTAGAAACATGAAGCATAGCTAAAAATAAGTCATCCCATGCATGGAAAATGATCCCAGGACCTGAAACATCCAAGATATCCACCATATTGCAAAAATGAAAAAACATGAATAAAAATACCTAGATCATAATCTAGGTGTGAGACCCATGAAATAATATAGAGCACTGAATCATTTTTCCAATGCCATGTGGAAGTTGAAAAATGGAGTCCGGATGAGAAAGATATGACACCCAGAGTGCAAAAAGGAACCCTGACTTTGACTAGAAAAAAAATGTTGCAAGACAAAAAAATTAGAAAATATAACCTCTAGATTTGGATAGATCTCAAGAAGAGCTTTTCGACGATATAAGATAGATCAAAATCCGATATCGTATGTGCAAGATATGAGCAAAAAACCACAAGGTGCTCATTATGAAGAAAAGGGCAAGTTGTATGACGGGTTGGTGGCCATAAAATTTAACCTAGATCTCAGACCTACGGCTGCTAACATCAGCGTCATGGAAATTGAGGCGACATCAAAACTGAGGTGGATTTTTGCCTCAAAAAGTGTGCCAAGGACCGTGCATGCAAAAATAGGGCCCAAATTTCAACTTTGTCCAAATTAGGTGTGCCTTATATGAAAATGGGGGGTTTGGGGAATTTCAAATGCGATTGTGAGGCCGGTTTGTGCGCACAGTGCTCTTAAAAATATCTCTACCCCAAATCCACACAACTTTTTACTGAAAACCTTTCAAAAAAGTAGATTTGAAGGGCAAGACCAAAAAAACTCTTATGAAGAGAATAGGGGCATGATAGGGCGGAGCTCTGATACCATATTATAATTCATAGAATTCAACCACCGAGATCCACTACATGCAAAATAACCTATTACAAAAGCAAAGCTTGGAGACAAAAATCAAAATGATCTGAAAGACAAAATATCCATTCAGAGAGGGAATTACAAAAGAATTGATAATTACAAAGTGATAAATCCTAATAAAGGAGATCAAAACCCTAAGAAGGGTGGAGAAACCTAGGTTACATGAATAATTAATAAAGAGTTAATTATTGCATGCCTAAATTTTATTTTAAGTGAACTAAAAATAAAAAGGTGACTTAATAATTAAATCAATAAGTAAAAATGTGACTTAATAATTAAATCAATAATGATTTAATTAATAAGTGAAAATACATTTTTACTCTAACATGAGCAACCTGAAGGATTCGTTGATAGCACTAGCAAGAACAAGGTATGTAAGTTACATAAATCTTTATATAGTTTGAAACAAGAACCCCGAGCATGGTATGAGAGATTACACTCCTATCTAATCAAAATAGGATTTCAGAGAACAAGTGATAACAATAATGTTTACTTGAAATGTGATAGTGACAACAAAGTTTTGATTTCTGCATTTTTTTTTTATGATATTATTTTTGGAGGTAATGACGCCTTATGTAAAGGATTTGCTGATGAAATGAGAAATGAGTTTGAAATGTCATTGATTGGAGAGATTAAGTTCTTTCTAGGTCTACAAATACAAGAAGTTACTGGAGGGATCTATATTACACAAGCTAACTATATCAAAGAGATCCTCAAAACCTTTGGTATGGAAGATTCCAAGCCTGTTGGAACACCTATGGTTACTAGATGTACATTATCAAAAGAAGATGAGACACAAGAGGTGGATAATACTCTTTACCGATCCATGATTGGTAAATTGCAGTATGTTGTTAACAATAGACCCGATATAGCACAAGTTGTTGGGATTGTTGCAAGATTTTCTTCTAATCCTAAGGAAACACATATGTCTGTGGTAAAAATAATTTTGAGATATTTGAAAGGCACAAAATAATTTGGTTTATTGTACAAGAAAGGAGGTAATTTTGACCTGCAAGTCTACATTGATGCAGATTGGGCTGGAAACATTGATGATAGGAAAAGTACTAGTGGAGGTGCATTCTTTCTAGGTGAAAGATTGGTCACATGGCTAAGCAAAAAGCAAAGCTACATTTCACATTCTACTGTCGATGCAGAATATGTTGCTGCTGCTATGAATTGTGCAAATATAGAATGGATTAAATAATTACTTGAAGGTATGCAAGAAGAGATCAAAGATATGGTCACTATTTTGTGTGATAATACAAGGGCTATTAATATGGGTATGTGCACCAAGTTGTGGACCAAAAAAGAGGACACATCTTTAAAAAAAAATTGAATTTCATATAACCTGATCAGGTTATTGAAAATTCAAAATTGTTTTCGGCTTGGTAACCAAGCCTAAAAAACACTATTAAAAAACACAATCTGTCTCAAAACCCGATCGGGTTTCTAAATTTCAAATAACTCGATTGGGTTCTAAAAATCAAAAAGTACTTCAGAACCCGATCGAGTTTTGAAGAAGTAAAAATTATGCATTTTATTCTCCATAACCCGATCGGGTTTTGAAGAAACTAAAATAGGATTTGCTCTGGAAGCCATAACTTCCACATACAGAGTCCGATTGACTCCGTTCAAAAAGTGTAGGAAATATCTTGAGACGATCTAACACATTATTAACCTATGATCATCTTTAGCCATCAACATTTTTTCTACCATCCATTTGAATCAAGTAAGGTATAAAATAGGTACTCATTATTGTTCGTACATGCAACATATATGAAAATCAGTATGCTCTCTCTCTCATATTATCTCCCACTCCCAATATGAGAGAGAGAGAGAGAAGTAAAACTTATGCATTTTATTCTCCATAACCCGATTGGGTTTTGAAGAAACTAAAATAGGCTTTGTTATGGAAGCCATAACTTCCACATACAGAGTTTGATTGACTATGTTCAAAAAGCGTAAGAAAGATCTTGAGATGATCTAACACATTATTAACCTATGATCGTCTTTAGGCATCAAAAATTTTTCTACCATCCATTTGAATCAAGTAAGGTATAAAATAGGTACTCATTATTAGCCATACATGCAACATATAGGAAAATCAGCTCTCTCTCTCTCATATTATCTCCCACTCCTAATATGAGAGAGAGAGAGAGAGTTTGGGATTGGGAGACAATATGAGAGAGAGAGAGAGAGAGAGAGAGAGAGATCATACTAATTTTTCTATAGGTTGCATGTATGGGCAATAATGAGTGCCTATTTTATACCTTACTTGATTCAAATGGATGGAAGAAAAAATTTTGATTCTTAAAGATTATCATAGGTTAATAATGTGTTAGATTGTCTCAATATATTTCCAACACTTTTTGAACGGAGTCAATCAGACTCCGTATGTGGAAGTTATGGCTTCCAGAGCAAAGACTATTTTAGTTTCTTCAAAACCTGATCGGGTTATGGAGAATAAAATGCATAAGTTTTACTTCTTCAAAACCCGATCGGGTTTTGAAGTAATTTTTTCTTTTCATAACCCGATCAGGTTATTTGAAATTTAGAAACCCGATCAGGTTATGCTTGGGAAGAGCTTTGGAAAATGACCCAAAGGCTTGGAGCCTCATTTTCTCTCCATTTTTGTTCTTTTAGATATTTTTTCATCTGGTAAGATAAATTCTTAACTTTATCTTCATCAGGTTTGCAATTTTTCAACTAGGTATCTTTATAATTTTCACCATAATCTCATACGTCTTCTTAGCTTTCTAACCATATAAATTTTTCTATTTTTGGACAACATTAGCATAGTAAACTTTAATATTCTTTACCAGTGTCTTGATTGTCCTCACAGACATATGTCTACCATGTTTTTAATAACTTTTGATATACTTAATCAAATTACAAATAAATTACATATTATTGCTCTACACTTGATTCTATACACTTTAAAAAAAATCATTTTTGATTATTTTGATGCAAGTTATGCTCAGTGCATGAATAGGTACCAAATTTCTAGGATGCAGTCACTTCAAAAAATCACAGAAAAAAAATACTCATAATAAAATTACAAAAAAATACACAAGTTCTAGATCTCAATCTTACCTATCATCCTACCAAAGGCATTTAAAAAATACTGAATATAAATATATCTTTTGTACCACGCACAGAAATAGCTATGTTATGTTTTTCCAAAAAAATTAGAAACATGTTTTCATGCACGCAAGGTTTGACCCTCTTAATATTATCGGATTTTAAAAAAATTAGTGTTTTAGAAACTAGATTCAGAGTACTACAATTTTTATTTTTTTACACATCTTCTTATTTTGAGTGCATGACCCTCAAACACTTGTTCCAAGATCAGGTTTACCTGATTTTATAAAAAATGTGTCCACTTATACCCCCCTTTTTGGTCCACAACTTGGTGCACACACCCATATATCAAAGAACCCGGTTATGCATTCAAAGACCAAGCACATTTTTATCAAGTATCACTACTTGAGGGAACAAGTTTAAGCGAAGAATGTGAGATTGTAATATGTCAATTCAAAGGAACAATTGGCTGATATCTTTACAAAGCCACTACCTAAGGATTCTTTTGAGTATATCAGAGGTAAATTAGGGGTTCTTCCCCTATCCAATATTCACTAAGAAGCACGAGACATGTTGTATCAATTTTATATTTCATTAGAATATCTATTATTGAATTGATGTTAGTATGATACACTTTAGGAGTTTCCTGAAGTTGCGAAGATATTTTTGTATGCAATTTTTAATGAGTACATGTCAGGTAAAATCCACTACTGGAATAAGTTTTCAGGGGTATGAATTTTTGGCATTGTTGTCAAAGAGGCAGAGAATGAATTGATGACATTTATCCTTAAGGGAGATAATGATGAATTGGGAGAGAATGAATGAATTTCTTCTATTTACTCATGAAGGAGAATCATATTGTATGCTGCAAGAATCAAAAGATTTATCCAAGAGGGAGATTCAGATTAAGATTTAGAGATCAAAGTGGAAATAGAAATATCAACTTAGAGGGAGTCCAATTATGTATTTGAGTATTTGTTGGTAAACAGATTGTTATTTCCCAATTTAACTCTCAAATGCCCAAATCTGAAAGAAACGATCAGATACCAACAGTTGGATAATCTACCATCAAGTTGATAGATTTTCTCTAAATTGAAAGGTACAACTCCCTTATGAATGATATTCAATCAATTTGTTCAATTCCTAAGCTAATTGGGTACATTCTTAACCTAAGAACAGAAGAGGAAAACCAAGTCAGCCCTAGACAAAACTAACTCATGCAGTAAATTAAGTCTTAAACCTAGCCAACCCCAGAAATCCATACATATTATCACTCCCTGACATTGGTAATGCAACTATGAATGCATAATATGTGAATGCAATGAAGAAATGAAAGTTAAATATTTAGATTTCTATAATAGGAATGCATGCAAATGCTCTGATCTACAACACATCCAACATTGAACTTAAGATGCGAGAAAATGTTCAAAACCCAAATGCAACAATACTCAGATTGAATACAATCAGGAAAAGAAACCCTCAAATTCTCATATTTAAAGGAAAATATTTCATAGTCTTGAACACCACAAATAACAATACTCAGACCTTTATTTGCTCACAACTTCTGTCCAATCTATTACAGAAAAATTAGAATATCAACTCCTACTGTAAATGAAGATGAAATGCATAAAAGAAAAATTCCCTCCTCCTACTCCAGCACTTTGTCTTTAGCAGAAAAGAAGAACCATGTTCCAGTGAAAATAGTTTCAATAAATAGACCATTCTGTGACTGTTAAGTTCCTCCATAACCATTCGGTTCTCTATATGACTTTTCAGTTTCTTCAATTTTGTAACTGCTTCTTGAGAACGCTCTGTAAAGTTTCTTTTCTTTATCTTACATAGTATCTCCCATATTTGATGATTTAAAAATAGTCTCCTCCTTTGATCTAATGATCATAAAGAAATAAAATGTTAAAATTATATTCTATTTCCAAAGCTTTCACGAGAGACCAATGTGATGTTCTTTAAAGCCTCTGAGATATATTCAAAATCCACTTAGATAGTGTGTGGATAAATGTTGTCACACTTCTATTAATCATTCCATTCAAGGTTGCTCAAGAATGAGACCTCAAATATCGATCCATAGCTCTCTAGTCATGGATGTGTAAAAATGTAAAATGAAGGCCCTCAGATTGACCTAGTTGTGTCTATTGCAAATAC
>MU223781.1:410637-422903 GCA_018584345.1 Thuja plicata | reverse complement strand
CAAAAACCCACCACTTAGAAAGATGTGAAGAAAAAGGGATTTTTATTTAATTTTTAATTTAATTCATTTCCTTTTTCAACAAATAAAGTGCTTTAAGTGGGGATTTTTATTTATTTAATTGAAAGAGGGGTTTTTCTTTCAACTAAATAAATTAGAAGAATTTTATTTAATTAAAAGGGAGGTTCAATCTTTTAATTAAATAAGAGGAATTTTATTTAATTAAAAGGGAGATTAAATCTTTTAATTAAATAAAATTGGTCAAACCTTAGGAAATATTGAAATAATTGAATTAATTGAATTAATTACAATTTGATCAAGGAAATTGATTTGAATTGAAAATATTTCAAAGCATTGATTCAGGAAATTTGATAAAATGATAAATGGGGCCCAAAGTCTAGGCGACCATTTTAGGGTGCATACAGATAGTATCTTTACTTTTATAACAATATAAACTTATCTCTAAGTGTGTTCCACCGAATGTGCCTGACTTTTAGGCCTTCTTTTCTTTAAGGAAAACATCTCTTTATTAGGTGTTGCCAAGCGGATCTAACTTCAACTCACTCTCTAAATTTAACATGCACATTATTTAGTTGGCAGTGTCTATACTTTTTCGGCCTTTTAATGATTTTGCCTTGTGTCGATAAGGTGTCTTCATATTATACAACAAGCTGCCACATGTCAATGAGAAAGCTCATATACTTGAACTCCCTATTTCAATCTTCTTTAACAACAGTTTAAGCATTAAGCTTTGTTCAGATAAATGATACAGCACATGCGTCTGGTCTTAAAGATATTGTATTAGAGTCACATATTTTATCAATGATTTTTGCAGACCGAGGACTCTGCCTCTGCACTCTACATCGCGATTGGTGTCGTGACATCTCTTCAAGTCTGCAACTAGCAATCAAGATATCTGTACATTACTTTTCACTTGGATTCGATGACTAAACATGATGCATGAATTCAGTTTTGAGGTCAAGTCTGATATGCCCTTGTTTATTTTGGTGCATAGTTTGTAATCAATCTCTGCAATTCATGAATCTGTTTATGATTCTTTGAGATTCGAATTTGGACTTACAATTGAGCATCTTCTCTCATTTGCGGTGTGTGAACAGGGTAGTAGTGTCAATCTCTGATGTTTGATGCTTGATGCAGTGAATACGGTTGAGCTAGTAACTCCCTACAGAGGCTCTAGAGTTTTGCTTAATTCCAAATAGACCATTAATAACAATGATATTGACTTGGAATTTGATCACCGTGGTCGGGTGCTTTTTAACGAGCATTGGCAACTCTGAGAGTCAATGTATATTTAGTTGTCCATGCTCTCACCAAATATTCTACTTGGCTTCTACTCGTATCAATGACTTTACTTATCTGCTAAGCCCTTTGATGTTTTTCTTTGAGCTTCTAGTAGCAACTTGTCATCGAGTCTAAGTTTTCATTCTGACATTCCACTTAAGTGTGCTCTCTTCTTCAACACTCCAACTTCATCGGATCACACTATTTTCCCACTGACTGCATTGTTAGATATCATATATAAACTTATCTGTGTATTTGGATCGAACTTGTTGATTCACGGTGGCCTTGATAAGTTTCATTTGACTTTAGTGCAACATATGACTTTTAAGGGCACTTTTTCAACCACATTGGCCTCCCTTGTTTTGTGCTCTGTTCGAAACCTGGTGATTTTCTTTTGCTCTTTGTTTGTAGTATTTTTTTTTGAGGTAACTATCTTCATCGAGCATCTCCTTGAATCAAAAATTATGTGCTAGCACTTCCCATTTGAAATTGTTCTCATTATCTATGAAGCTATTTGAGTTTGAGAATCCTCCAGTAACTCTTGACTGTTGGCCTGATTACTTCTTTAATTAGACTTCATCGCCGTCTTAGTCTCCATTGAGCTCGGTTGTTGCTTCAAATCATATCTTCATTGGAATCATTTTGATGGACTACCAAGCTCCCATTTTGTATTGAGACCTCACTTAGGACTTCAGACATTTGGTCTCTTGGTAGGATTTTATACTTTGGCTACTCCATGGTGGAAAAATTCAAACCGAGTGTGAAAGCCGTAGCAGAAATTAAATTTTCTGCCAAACTTAATCCTTATCAGATTTTGCAACTTTGATATCTTCTATCTTCCATCAAGCTCGAGGCTTTATCCACACTCTGAGATGCCATCAATTATTTTTTTTGAAGTTGCTCAGATCATACCAATTCTCCCAGTGAAAAATCCCGAATCTGCCTCTCCATTGTGAAGAATCCCAAACAAAGGGCAAAAAGTGCATCAAAATTTCAATTTTTCACTTTTCACAATTTGCGTCTTATATACTATAAATCTGGGTTTCTTTTCATAATTCATTAATCTCCAACTGTAATCAAGCTGCTGTTATGCATTAGCAGACTTTTTACTTCTTATTTCTCCATGGTGGAATTTTACCTTCAGAGGGAGAAATGCGCAACATATTTCTCATTTTTTGCTTCTGCATCCAATGCCAATTCTGTTTCCCTTTTTGTAGACTTCAAACTAAATTTGTAATTCTGAACCGAGGAAATGAACTTTTGAATTCTGAACTCTTTGAACATGGCTTTTGTATCTACATATCAAAACTTTAATCTTCATCCTTCACATCAATGTGTTAGAGGAAAATCTGGGAACATTATGGGAAATCTCTCCAAGGCAACCAGACTTTAAAGTTTTAAAATAGGTGGACTAGAAGTACGCCTACAACATTGTCATCATCAATTGCTATAACATTGTTATAGTGTTTTCCATCAATTCCATAGATGGAGATTGTTAATCAACTGATGGAGATGATGAAGACCGAGTGATACCGAGTATCATGATTGTAGAAATGGTTAGATCAGTTGTTGTTTTGTCATTAATGTCAAGCAATCAATTATTAATTTTTATTATGTTACTATATCTTAAGAGGAGAAGTTAATGGGTGACAAACACAGATCATACAAAGATGAAGTAATGTTGATATATTTGTTTTCTACTATATATTTGATGTTATCAAATCGATACAATAGATTGGATAAGTCAGAAATTGCAAAGAGTTAAATTATGATTGAAAGAGTTACTTTACCGAGCTAGACAGAGTCAACCGGTATATAGAGTTATGTAAGTAGGTCATAGTTACTGAACAACGAGTGAGATTCAAGCACTAAGAACCAAAGATGAGTTAGACACCAAGCAGTGAATGAAGATAGATACTGAGTATGTCTATATATAATGAGAACAAAAAGAGAAAGATACAGAGATATTGGCAAGTTGAACAGAGAAGAAGAAGCTGAAGAACAACATTTACCGAGCAGAATAGAGAAACAAAGATTGAAGAATCTACAGTCTGAGAAAGAGATGAATGGAGTATGTGATTCCAATATTCAATTGATCATAAAGGATCTGACACAAGAAAAGGTAGTTTCTATATTTATAGATCAAAGTTTATATTGTTTCTTATTAGATTTGTAACAGAGAAATCTCTTAACTGAGTGGATTTAACCATCCTATTTGTAAATCCTAGAAGTAGGTGACATTCCAAAAGAGTGTTTAAAGACCTCTAACAAGGCCACTCCTAACAGGGTGAAGATCCTAACAGATTTGAGATAAATCCCCTAACATGGTCACATTTAAAAAATGTATTTTTCAATATTTAACAGGATAAGTTCTTAACTAAGCATACTTTAGAAGGGTACAATTTCTATTGTGGGTCACAATTCCCACAGAGGTCTTTCCCAAATTGGGTTTCCTTGTTAAATCAGGTGTCAACTGAGTTAAATCTGGAGTCAACTATGTTAATCTGATGTTAATGAGTTTGAATGATTAATTTATATATTTGAGATGTATGATTTTTTAAGTTATTAAGTTGTTTTGGTGAAACAATTAGTACTGTATTCAGTTCTACCGAGTGAATCAGTGAGTTGAGTTTTGAGTATTAAGATTTGATTTTGTCTGACTCACCCCCCTCTTAGTGGACCAACAAAATATTATTGTAATAAATGATGTTATTAATTTATTCATGAATCAAATAAATAAGGGAGTTAAAAGGTCTGTATACTCGAAGAGTCAAATTGAGATTAGTAGTTATTTTATTTTTTACAAGATATTAAATTGTAAACATTAATTAAGAGTTCATAAGAAACACTTAATTAAATATTAATTGATCATTTAGTTGTATCACAGTTTTAGAACTATAGTAGTGATCTTGTCTTTCTCATGTAGGCAATGATAATCTATTTAGGCAAGTTAAGGCATAAAGCACATGCTTTCTTGTCTTTATCATTTCCTACACTCTAAATTCCCCATTGATTTTAGAGTATCACTAGTCATCCTCCCCTTAGGCTTTGTTTCCCTTGAACTATAGATTGGAAAAACTTGAAATCATGTTTAATGGAAAGTACTAGTATATACGTAGTATGATTATTCTTTAAAGGTTATTAGCTCAATGGAAGAGCTAATAAATATATGACTAAATTAATTGAAAGAAAACATATTAAATTAATAAATGGAAGAAAAACAAGAAGCATTTTAGAAGCAAAAAAGGGAGAAACAATATAAGCCAAAATAGAAGCAAAACTTGACGTTATCTAGGAAGCAATTCATGTAGAAAACAAATAAGTAATAATGTAAGCAATTTTAGAAACAACAAAAGATTAAATAATAGAAGTCATATCAGAAGCAATAAAAGACACAAAAATAGAAGCAAAGATAGATGCAATAAGCGACGTTATATCATAAGCAAAATTAGAAGCAAAATTGGAATTAAAAATGCAAGCTAGATTAAAAACAAATCTGGAAGAAAAATCGGAAGTAAACCTGGAAGTAACACAAGAAGAAAATTTGGAAACCAAAATGGAAGCAATAAAGGACCCCATAATGGAAGAAAAACTTGACGCCAATTTGGAAGGAAAAAAAAGAAGCTATTTTGGATGCTATATTAGAAGCAAAATAGAAAGTAAACTTTTTTGACGCAATATCCAACGCAAAACAAGAAGAAAAATCCAGCACAAAACTCAACACCAAAGGTTTGATGCACTTTTACACTGACTTCTTCTCCAAACCAAAGGCTCATTTAAAAAAAAAAAACTAAAATGTGGCACTATTTTAGGCGCTAATGATAGGGTTTTGTTGTAGTGAGATAGTGGAAGGCCTCGACAAAGATAGGGAATTCAATCTAAGAGCAATTGTTGTATGTGATTTCTATGACACTTTTTCAAAAGCATATGATGCAAATCCATATGGAACTTCTCACATTTTGAATTGTGATGAAACAACTCTATAGGTGGGCATAAATTGGGCTATGAGGGTGCCAGCTAGAAGAGGAAGTCAGAACGTGTCATACATCATTGCCAAGGTTCGTGAATGGATCACCATTCTCTGTTGTGTTAATGAAGCTAGTTAAAGTATTTCAGGATTATAGTTAGTCAAAGGATAGAAGCACTTTCAAAATTACATGAAAAATGTGAACCAAGTTCTTGCATGGAAGCCCAACCACATGCTCGTATGACTAAGGATTTATTCCTTAATTGGATGCACCACTTTGCTCGCTCTGTGTCATGGGTGTTTCACCAATGAAAAGGCACTTTCTCATTTTTGATGGTCATGGGAGCCATGTTGTAGTTAAAACAATCCAAGAGGCATGCATGCTAGGCATTGACTTCCTGACATTGTCAGACCACACCTTGCACAAACTACAACTACTGGATGTGAGTTTTTTTCTCTCCATTCAAAACATACTTCAAATAAGAATGAGAAACTTGGTTAGAAAAGTATCCAAATATTGAAATCAGGTGGGTAGAACTTGCAGAAATAGGAAGAAAGTCATTAACAAGGTCTTTAATTGTTTCTAATACCACATGGCAGGATTCAAAAGGACCAGTATATGGCCCCTAAATTGAGATACTTTCATGGACGACATGAGACCTGAAAACACATTTCAAATTAACAGCAAGGAACATGTATGTGTAGTTCATAACATGCTTAGCCTCACGGGAGTTGCTATCTCAAGTGAAGATGTTGCAGAAAACATAGCTCATATCCATCAAAGTAAGGAGAATTCACAAGTGGATTGTAATCAACCAACTCAAAATGAAATGGAAACTGTTGATAACAATGTGGATGAGACTCCATCTGGGTGATTACCTCTATCATGGGTGGTATAATGGGATGAGAATCTAGGTTTCATCTTGTAAGGTGAAGATAGAGAAGGAACTTTCACTTTCCCTTCACCAACCACCACTAACATGACGGAAGTTGTGCATTACCGTGTTGATTGTGGGATTTTAGACAATAAAATAGTGCAAATTTCACACAAGAAATGTGTGAATCTGATCATGTCAAAGATGAAAACCTAATGTCACAAGTTCCTAAGACACCGAGTTCTTAGCACCAATCTTCATAGAGAAAATTCTTAGAGCTTCCCATTCACATTGTCAAGCAAAAACATCGCAAGGGGGTTGATCAGGGTATCTGCTTGAGCCAACAATCCCAATTATTAACCTCTAATGATTACATGAAGGATCTAATGGCACATGACTTGAAGAAGAAATAAATAGAGGAAGGAAAAGAAAGAAAGAAAGAGCATATCAGAGTAAATAAATTTGAACCTATTTTGGCAAAGGAAAATAAGGATCGGGAGAGAAGAGAAATGTAAATTCTAAGGAAAAGGAAAGAATGAAAGAAGAGAAGAAGGAAAAGGAGGAAATAAAAAAGTGAGAGAAGGCATCCAAGGAACACGAGGTAGGGGAAAGGATGATTACATAGAAAACTAGGGATTTGGCTAGAAAGAAGATGTTAATCAGTACATCAACTCCATCCACTCCCTCGCCGTAAGGGAATGACATTATGTGGGACATGATCAACATAAACATCACCAACTATTCTAAAGCTTTTAATTGTTCACCTTGGTCACCACCTCTCACTTTTCTCTTTGTGCACAACTACCATGCAGGGATCCCACAATTTGTTGCCACCGTTGGATATGGTAGCACAATTCAAAGTGGATTTGATAACATACAACAGACTGCAAAGGATGAGAACGTGGTTCCCCTTAAATCCTCAAGGGTTGTGCCCACATCTCTAACTAATTCTTTTCTTGTTTGGTTTGAGTGACATAGATGGTTTTTTTCTTCAAAATCACAATACCAAAAATGCTATGTTCATGCATACTTTTTGATAGGCAGTATGCTCATTTTGCACAACTAATTAAATATGCAAACTACATGATGTAATATGATGATTGAGACAAGATGTCAACACCTTTAATGGTTGTGAAGCAATCTGTTTGGACTTTATATATGGTTTACATTTTATTGAAAAAGGAATGTGTTTTCAATTGTCAAGACTAGTATTCTTGCTTTATCAAGATGTCTTGTTGATGCAAGGAGCCTGTTATTGCTAATTGTAAAATGAATATGTTTTCCATTGTCAATACTACTAATCTTGCATCAACATGATGTCTTGATAATGTAAGAAATCTACTATTCCTAATTGAAAAAGAAATGTGTTTTCAATTTGCATATTATTGAAGGAACATGTTTTTAGTTTACATATTAATGAAGGATTGTATTTTCAATTGTCAATACTAGCTTTCTTGCATCACCAAGATGTCTTGTTGATGCAAGAAGTCTACTATTCCTAATTGTAAGAGGAATGTGTTTTCCATTATCAATAATACTAATCTTGCATCAGCAAGATTCCATGATGATGGAAGAATTCTATTATTCATAATTGAAAAAGGAATGTGTTTCCAATTTTGATTACTAGTGTTCTTGCATCATCAAGGTGTCTTGATGATGCAATAAGAC
This sequence comes from Thuja plicata, assembly GCA_018584345.1. Classification (NCBI taxonomy): domain Eukaryota; kingdom Viridiplantae; phylum Streptophyta; class Pinopsida; order Cupressales; family Cupressaceae; genus Thuja; species Thuja plicata. The sequence goes on along the minus strand of MU223781.1, from coordinate 415,094 downwards.
ATGTATGCATAATTGAAAACTGGTTGTGTTTTTAATTTTACATATTTAGGGGAGAGGATCCATAAAGTGTGCACCCTATCTTCCTGGGTACCACATGATAGGACTGGTTTCTTTCTGAGTTGGCAACCCCAAATCAAAATTTCTAGCCTAAACTCATCCATATGCGACATCAATGGGCCCCTTTCTCCAATATATTAAAATTAACCCCTTTTGGTGCCTTAACTGGGACATGCACGGGCCCACCACCAAAAATTCTTCTCCCTTCCATCCATAGTGGGAAGGTTTGCCTCATGGCATTCGTCCATGTGGCCACCAAATCTACTATCACCACTGCCTCATCTTACCTCTGACACCTTACACTACAACATTCCTCTACACAACACCTCTCCTTAATTCCACCATCCCAATTTCCCTTATTGATCTGCATATACCATTTCATACACTTGACTCCTCATGGATGAGGCCATCTTTCATTCCTTTCTATCCCACCCATTGTGGAATATTCAATCTATTTGGGACCAAAATGTAAGTGAAACAACACATTACAACTTTTCCATGCAAGGTCCATTCAATGAGAACACTCTACCAATTGAAAACCTTAATAATCATGAATTATGTTTCATATTCCATTCAATTTGAATTTAATAGTGCAACATAGTTCATGACTATAAAGGTTTCAAACAACACCATGTCCTTGTTGAGGTTTACAAATATAATTGAATGATAAAGTGAAATGAATTGAAATAAAAATAGGTATGGCCATGTTGTATGGTCATGTAGATTTTATTAACATCATGGCCCAATCATCACATTACATGTAAGCTATTTTATTGGTGGCATTTGAAGTTAGGATGTACACTTTCTTCCTCCCTGCCCCTAGAAAGTGTCACACACACACACACACACACACACATCCCTACTATTCTTCCAATAACGTTGATGGTTTTTCAGTCTGAATACAATCAAGGGAAGTAAGGAGAGGTGAACCGTACTAAATGCAAGTGCGTGTTCAAGTGTAAGGCGACAATGCATGTTCAATTGTAAGGTGTGTGTGAGAAGTAAAACTAAAACAATTGAAATTATATTAACTAAAATAATGAAAGTATAAGGTGTCTATGAATAATCTTATCCAAACACTAATTTATACACATGCTTCAGAAAGAATAACTTTACTTATATTAACCATATTTTAACCCTAACCTTAAATCCATTATTTCTCCTATAATTGTAATCGAACCATATTAACAACTCCTAAAATGAAATGAAATAAAATTGGAAACTGACCATTAACACTAAATTAAAATTAAATTTGCATAAAAAACATTTGTATTGATTTGCATATAATTTTATGAGAACACACTTGATCTATAGGTCCTAGGAATTCCTTATACATGCTAAAAATATGGTTTGAAAATCAATACATGTAGAGTTTTTCAAGTTAAAATTGAAAATTGAAACAATTCTATATAATTATGAAATTAGATTAAACCTACACACAAAATTTATAGGCCTAAGCATAATTAAATTAAACCTATATGGAAATAAATTAGAGTGATATAAAAGTTTTCATATGAATAATTAAAAGTAATGTGGAAATGTAAATCTCCAAATTGCATTACCTACAATGAGATGTCATTTCATTTGCCTACAATTATGAAAAAACAACAAGATTGTGACCCAATCCTTATGATTGATTACCAAATCAGTAACCATTTTCAAGAGAGGTAAGGAATATTTCACCTGAATTGTGTAGCAATATTGTGACCCAATCCCCCATTAGCTAATCATATGGTTCATGTCTTATATTATTTCAGCATAAGGAATACACCAAATGTGCATTGCAGTCCTAGAAAGGCATCAAAAGCACCCTATAATTAGCATGTAGTAAAATCACCTGAAAATAGAAAGGATTGTAAGTCACTACTTCCATATCTTCAATTTTGTTCATGTCAACTTCATTTATATGAAATTTAACTACATGCATAAGTACAGGGTGCTTTTGATGCCTTTAATGGACTTGAGGAAAGATGAATAAAAAAAATAAGTAAAATATTTTTACCATTATATATAATCTACTAGAAGTAGACACTAGCCATGCAATACACAATGCTTTGCAGTCCTAAAAAAAGTGGTAACAAGTAATCATACAAGTGGTCGTGTAATATATGTATATATTTACATAATACAATTTAGTCAAGTCCTAAAGCATTACAATTCAAAGTGCATTACAGTCCTATAAAACTAAAGTTCAAAGTACATTGCAATATAAAATTCTAAATCAAACATGCATTGCAGTCCTAAAAGTGTTCACAACTATGCAAAGTGCATTGCAATCCTAAATCAAATGTGCATTGTAGTCCTAGAAAGGTATTGAAAGTCACCCTGTAATTAAGGGTGTTGTAAAATATCTAGAAAATAGACATGATTGTAAGACACTACTTCCATATCTTCAATTATGTTCATGGAACCTTCATTTATGTTGATTCATGTTAATTAGTATCACCTAAAGGGGCTCCAAAAACCAAACAACTATACAACAAGTTGTGGCTTACATGCCTTTCTATTCTTAAAATATTTTACAACACCCCTAAGTACAGAGTGCCTTCTATGTAACGTCAAAAAAATATAGAGCATGAATCTTAGGCTGAAACAAAAGGAATGAGGGGGTATTTGTTCTAGAAGATTTCTCTGAAGCTTGATCACAATCTCATCCTTTATTTACAAGAAACATATTTGACAAAATAATTGAATACAAAATTATTTGACAGGTTGTGTTTCTAGATAATGTCAATAAGCATCCTCACTCTATCTTACAACATCTTATAGATTCTATAATTCAAAATGAACTATAACATTTCATTAGTTAAAATTAATATACTAGTATTGGAGAATCTATTCCCATAAGCTTGATCAATAGGGAATCCAAATCAAAATGATGTGAACAGGTAAGAATTATCACATATCCACATAGTCAAATGAGATGACTTTGATCCAAAATGCTATGAAGATCTATTTAGAACAAGATACAAAGATAATACTAATGGGATATAAAAAGTTGCATTGGGAAAGATGACTATTGATGTTACTGTCCAAGAAAAAATATAAGATATACCTTCCCCAAATCTGGAAAAATACCCCTTTCTATCGCAAAATTTTAAATTTATAATATAACCCTCTCTCATAATTAATTCTTGAACATTAGTTATATATTAAAAAATCTCTTGACCTTCTTGTAAAAAAATTAAATTTTGTATACCTTCAAATAATAGATAATTTTAATATCTTCAGATGCATATTTCATGATAGCTATTGTCTACTATGTTTCATTTATATACAAATTTCACCAAAACCTTATTCTTGTTAGATGCTTCAAACATATCAAGCTAAATTAAATAACATGTGCATGGTTCTCTGAATAACACTATCACCATTGTAATACTTACTGGAGGCTTGACATTTTAAATCCTTTCTTATGATAATTTTCTATATTTGTGAATTTGATCTATCTCTTGCGAAAGACTATGCAGATCATTTTATGTCATTCAATCCAATAACATAAAGATATCTCTTTTAATTTCTCTAAATTTTATCAACCTCCTATTCACTTTTGCATAAAGTTTACGAGGGGAACCAAAGTTGCTACATCTTAAGTTCAAAAAATTCATTTCATGCACATACTACAATTACAAAATTCATGAGATGGTATATCTTAAAGGCCTTTTATGAAGTAACTATATCATCTTAAAATGGAAGCACTTCCATGTTAAGAGTGTTTAGCCCTCCTTAGGGGATGCTTTTGACCTCCATCATATCATCCTCCCATTTTTGCATCATCTCCTGCTTCTGTGCCTGTTCAGCACCCTGATTGGGCCTCTCCGGGCACCTCCTACCCCACCTGGCATATTTTCCAGGGGTTTTGACCCCCTCGGTCAAGGTCGACCTTGACCTTGACCTAGTTTAGGGTCGACCTCAATCCTGACCAATGTCCTCCTTTCAAATCTGGAAACCTGTAGGTTGTCGAGGGTCATCCAAAATTCAATTTTCCCGCTTTCGGGTCGGCTGTTTCAGGTTCCGAAGTGGTGATTCCTAAATTATATTTAATATAGGTCCTCTTCTAGGGGCATGGGTCTAATGGTAATTTAATTATCCTATGTCAGCCTCCTTAAAATATTGTGCCCTAGTTTCATATAAAAGGAAACCTCTTTCTCTCATTTTCTCTAAGCCTTATAAGTGCAAAAAGCTCTAATCAAGATTTTGTCAAGAAGCAAAAAGTTCTACATATTTCCAAGTTATCAAGGTGTTCAAGTCTTCCTCTCAAGCATTCAAGTTTTCCATTGAAGATCAAGGATTCAAGCTCTCAAGCCTTTGAAGGGATTAGGTGCAAACATTCAAGATTCATCATTCAAACCCTAGATCTAACCATCATGGTGGTGTGATCTTCCTTCAAGATCCTTTGT
>MU223781.1:376279-408374 GCA_018584345.1 Thuja plicata | reverse complement strand
AATGCTCACCCACATGGGGAAATTCTCTCCAAAATGGGCACCCATCCCTCTTAAATTCTTCTTACAATTTTGTCTCCCACTTGGAAATGTTGAGCCACTCAACATTTAATGCCAAGTTTGACTCAAACTTGGCCATCCTTTCAAGCTTATGTGTCCCCTTCATTTTTTATCTCTCATATTTGCATTGTTATTATGTTAACATAGCTCTAGATTTCATGTTTTCATTGCTAGTTTCATGCTTTCATTATTAAGTCATTTACAAATCACATGCTCAACTTTCAATTTGGTAAATGAATCATAGATTTAATCTTTCAAAGTTTGTATATCATCTCCATGGCTGATTTAGATCATTTTGTGAAGAATTTGAGACTAGTTTCTCATACTAGCTCTTGAATTCCTTTATTATTTACAATCTTGCATTTGCATTGGGATCCATTGCATTTTGTGCGTTTGAGAGAGCACACCCACATTTAATCTAAAAGAACAAATCAATTAAGTAGAATAGGGTGCAATCTACTTGTTTTAGTTCTATCTGATGTTATGATGTTGTATTTGTTGGTTTCTTTGTTCATTTCATGAATCATGTGTGCTAACCCACTACCTTCTCATGTTTGAGGTTGCTCCCAACAAGTTGAAGATTTCACCATACTACATTCTGGCACGCCCGGTAGGACCCACATCCCTAAAATTTTCTAACTTCTTGTCTTTCTTTCTTTAAATTTTGTCCAGCACGCGAATCAACGTCTACGTTTTACGCAGAGGCGTCTTCGCAAATGTCAGTTCTCTGTGAACCACCATTCAGCATATGCACAGAACCAGCGTCTGCAACCTGAACTGGCGTCTCCACCTGGCCTTGTTAATTTTGAGATTTTTCCAAAACATCAACTATTATTTATCAAGATTTTTGGTTTTCCCACCTCTTTTTAATATTTTAGCTTTCTATTTTTTAGCAGAGATCAATCTAACAAGCAATTATAATGCTGAAATTTTACTAAGGGAACAAATCTTGATAATATATTAAAGAAAACTAGCTTTTAGTTGTTTGGATAATCTCAAATGGGTAAATTTGATCATATTAAAGACTAAAAAGAAGGAAAAATTAATTTTGTTTGTTGTCTCTTACTGTCTTTTTGTGCTTGCAGGTACAACAACATCTACGTAAACGCTGGTTCATGAACCAGTGTCTGTGATTCACAAACTGGCATTTTTGCTTAACCGGTGTGTGCAATTCATAAACTGGCGTCTCTGACTGGTATAGCCATTTTCTGGTTTTCTGTGTTTTCTAGCCTGTTTTTCTACATTCTGTTATTTTTAAGCTATAACACAAAATCAACGTCTGCGCCCTAAATTGACGTATGCGCTTTGACAAATTTTTTTGATAAGTTGCTAACATATTGTCTAGTGGCTTTTTATATTTTCAACACTTTCCAAAGGGTTAAATTGAAACTACTGATCAGTTTTTTTGTAGCACCGCTTGTCAAAGACACAACTTCAAAACTACTCATATTTGTCTTGCATATTGCCTCACATCAAAATTGACCAAACGATCATGTTTGTGTTAATCTTTTTTAGGCACATGGCATAATTAGATAGATTTATTTGTCTAATCTGAAGCAAGTGTTAGGGGATTATGCTCTCTTCCCTTTTGGGAAGATCAAAAACCTAGACACACTTGCTTTGTGTTAAACAATTGAATCTTTTTGGGAAAAAACAAATCTTTGTCTTGTGTGTCTGGGATAAAATGATATTGGGTAGGAGAGTATGCTCTTTTCTCCTTGTGGAAAATAAAAAATCTAGACCCCTCTCATCACCAATCCATGCTTTTTAAATTAATCCTTTAGATGGGCCTGTCGGTCGAGAAAAAAATCTCCCAGGAATGACCCACGTGAGAACGAGGTGTAAGCCACACCACTCTAACTCACGTTAATCAAATTTACTCTTTGGGATTAAAGCCTCAGGAGTTGATTGGAATTTAAGCTTATACTTGGCTCTTGTCTAACTTAAGTGTGACCTCACGGTCTCAATCATGTTTACGTGACCACTCTTGTCAAGATGCTCTTTGGGGCTATACGCATGAATTGTGCTTGCACGGACATAGAGGATACAATCAAAAGGAGAACCTTACTAAACACTCTAGGCATAGAAGCTACCCGATTTACCTCCAAATGGTGACTTATTATAGTGTGATGGGAGGGAAGAATCTCCCCCCAAGATCCTCATGATATGTGTCCCAAGGTATTGTGTTGTGAAAGAGATCTCCGTAGCACAGGAACATACCTGGAAAAAGGAAAAAACACGGGCGCCCTTTTGGGGGTGACATTGTTGTGTGAGCTGACGAACTACCAAGTAATAGGTCTATAATATTTCATTGAAGCCAATTCCCTAGGTAGATTTGTGCTTGAAGTGCTTGAAAAACATTTGCAAAATCCAAAACACAAACGGAATACCCAACATTCAAATTTGTCACGTGCTTATATCCTTCAAGGTTGCTTTGTCCCTTGTCCAATTATTTTCAGACACATGCTTATTCTTTTCTGGTTTGACTATGTTGAAACTGGTTCTTGCCATGGAACAAATCTATTGAAAATCAAAATGAGATCAAACTTTTGCCAAATTATCAAGAAACGTCCCTTTGCAAAGATTACCTTGAGCTCTAATTTTCAGAATTTGGTCTTTTATAAGATATGTCCTAAAACCTCCAACTATTCATCCAAGATTAGATCTATTTATAGGACATGACCGATTCCAAGAAGCATAAGAAGGTAAAAAATCCATTACTACCAGCGCAAAGAGAACATAAAAATACAACCCGAGAGGCTACCGAGTACCAACACATCATCGATTCCGTCAAGAAAGAAATCCATAAACAAGAACAATTCGACAAAGTGATATACAACAACAAGGTTGCTTATTTCATGGGCAAATATAATCAAAATTCTTCTTTGTTAGAGTTGAGAAATATGATTAGCTGGTTTACCACGACAAACAAAAGTTTCTCCTCTTCTTAAGCTCACTTAGCTTGTATTTTAGGACCTCCCTTAGGTTGTCATCTTTAGAAACACATCACACACTCATCCTAGCATAATCTTGCATAATCCAAATCAATCCTAATCAGCCTAGCATCATCCTAATCATCATCCACAACATCCTTGATCACATCCCTCACTTGGTATTACATCCCCTTTTGAGTTTCTAAAAACCTACATCTTAATCAAACCCCATCTGTGAATGTCCTTAAAATAAGCATTGTTTAGGATAATCCCCTTTGTCTATTGCAACCTCATCACCTTGATCAAAAGGTTGGTTTGCATTAACAAAGAATCTCATCCGCCGAAGACCACAAGTTTGTCTTAGGTAGACAATCATATCCACTTGATCTTACATTAGGGAAAGCAACCCTTAATCTGTGCCTACACAAAGTTATCCTTAGTCCTTAGGAGCATATTCATCATCCTAAATGAATCCTAGTCCTAGCATCATCATCCTTAGCTCCCTAGGTGCATCTTTGCATTACATCTTGCATCTCATATCCCCTTAGGGTAGTCATTTCATGCCACCTATCACATGAGCCACTAAGAAGAGGAAGAACATGGACCCTAATCTTGCCACTAGCTCATCTAATCCTGCAACTGACAACACCAATGCCATGGTTACTTATGCACCTCAGCCCAACAATCAAATTGAACACATCTGGGTAGATACTAATGAGTCACCTACCATGAGTACAATAGAAACTTTTATCAATCATCCAGGGCATGTCCACATGGTGAATGCCATGAGTGGACATAACAACGATTAGGTACTTTTGGACATTCAGCAATAAGGACTTCAACTGCCACCTTGGATTATACCCACACTTGTCACACGACCTATGGCACTTCCATGGGAACATCCTCATCCCACTAGAAATGAGGTTTTTGATCCACTCCAACGAGCCCTATAGGTGGGAACCCTTATCACCCAAGTATTCCAACCTTCCATCCCACCCTCCATCATGCACACAACACCTTCATCTACCTCAGGAGCCCTGTCTCTTGATCCAACATCAGCAGCACAAGCAATACCCCCCATCACTATGGAAACACCTCCTCAATTCACAACCGCTCCACTTTTGCAAACATTCCCAACATTTGTGGCACAATTTCCACCCCCACCAGTTAGCACTCAACAAACCACCATTCCACCCATTCCCACTCAACCTATTTAGAGTGCAACAACCAGTTTGCAGCATCAAAGCACCCAAGTCTCCATGCCTATTCCATCTTTCTTCACCACAGGCATGCCACCTACCAACGCCTATAACCAAACCTTATTTCCACAAGGGTCCACTTTTCCCGCTCCACTAGCAACGCAATCGCAACATATGCCAGTAGTTCTACCTCAAACATTGTTCAACCCAAATCCCCCCATGCAAAAACCATCTACAAATCCCTTCATCATACCCCAAATTCCCATCCAACCTATCCAACAACAATAATAACCAATCCAACAACAATCTATCCAACAACAGCAACAACTAATCCAACAACAACCAATCTAGTAGCAGCAACAACCTATCCAACAGCAACAACAACCTATTTAACAACAACAATCCATCTAGCATCCATCGTAGCAACAACAACCGCAACAACAAATCACCAATCCATTCACATCCCAATCACAATAGCAACAAATCAACTCCTTCGCAGCTGCATAGCCCACCATCCAAACTACACAGTAGCCACAACCAAAAATGCAGGGGACAAATCCCCTCATGGCGCAACCACCACAATAGTTTGTTAATCCTTTCATCCAATCCATGCAACAACAACAAACTCCTTCCACCAACTACCAATCCATGCCATCTTCCGTTGCGTCACAAACCATTCCACCTCCATAGCAATTCAGTGTCCCCAATAACACCAATTACCTTGCTACAGCCACTAGGGGCATCTCACCAAAAAACACTTATCCTCCACACCATACAGGTGCACAACAGGCTCATCCCACCTATCCAACGCCGTAGCAAATACAAGCATATTTCCAGCAGTTGCAACAATCTTATCATGCACCGACACCTCCTCCACTGCAATATTCCCCTCAACCGCAGCTTCCACCACAACAACCCATATATGTTGAAAAACAACCATCATATCAAACACCACAATATCCCCCACAAAATCCTCCATATTCACCATTTGATCCATATCAGGTTTAAGGAAACCATGTAATCACGATTAACAATCCTCCCCTACAAATCAATCATGAATGGGAGGAAATGAAGAATGCTCTCAAGGAGCTAAAAGCTGGGATAGAGGCTAAAACATTCAAGTTTAAGAGGTGTGTCCTTATCCATTTGATCAATCTATCATTGCCATACCCTTCCCCAAGCACTTTGAGACACCCAAATTTGATAAATATCAGAGGAAGGGAGATCCTATGAGCCACGTGAAAGAATTCTACATGGCATGTCAAGAAGTGGCCTATAGCGATAATTTCCTTATGAGACTATTTCCCAAGATCTTAGGGGGAACTACTCTCGAATGGTTCTACAAAATCCCTTACGGCACAGTCTCTACTTTTGTTGAATTATCTGAAAAGTTTGTGGCCCAATACGCACATAACGTCGAAACTGAACTCTCACTCCTTGACCTATGCAATTCCAAACAAAAGGGAGGAGAGAGCCTAGCTGATTATCTTCAGCACTGGCAAGGGCTTACTACAAGGTTTTCCTACCAACCCCTAGAGCAACATTTTATCAAAATCTTCATTAACAACCTCCATCCTAAGCTCGCCTATCACATGCGCATGAATTGCATACAAACTTATCAAGACATCACGATCAAAGTTATGGATCTTGAATGAGGTCTCATATAAGACGGTGCCATCAAGCACTACAAGGAATCCCAGCCTGAAAAACATAACAATGATCGGTCACGGTACTGGAACAAGAACAAGAATGCAGTAATGAATGGAGCCACTGACACCAAACACATTCAGGTTGTGGTAGCTAGTCCCAATGCACCTACCCAAACTTATCAGCAAGCAGCACCAATGTACCCTCAACCTCCTCCCATGTATCAACAACCCAATCTTGTGTATCCCCAACCAACTTACCAGGAAAATATGCACCCTCAAGGCGCAACTATCTATCCCCCTCCAGGGGCATCATATCAACACAACTATCAAGGTCCTATGAATCAGACAAATGCTATATTAGTCCCTTAGGGACAACAAATACCTCATGCTTCGAATGCACCACAATGCACATTTACCCCTTTGGGTGAACCCATAGATGTCCTCTTCCACAAGCTGGTCCAAGCTAACCAAGTTGTGTACCCAAAAATGCAGCCATTTGATGACTCAACTCCTAAGGCAGCCTGGTATAAAGACAATGAGTACTGTGAATACCACCATGTTAAGAGACACACCACTCTCAAATGCATGAAGCTAAAACATTACATCCAGGATCTCATCGACCGCAAAGAGATCATAGTGGACTCTCCTACCCAACCATCGCTAAACACAGGCCTTAAAATCTATCAAAATGCATTCCCTAACCACACTTCAGGTACAAGCCCAGGCAATCCTACTTAGTGCTCTAATCAGGGGAAGGGTAAGCAAGGAGAATACACCAACAGAAAGGATTATACAAACACATATATCAACTACGATAATCTCATCGGCTACATATCCCAAGTCCAGTCCTTTGTCAATGTCATCCATGTCAAGGGTGTCGATAACCGATGTGTAGTCACCACTCATAGAGACAGGATAACAGTTGCAGGTGCTATTCCCTCCCCATCTGCTAGGACCCAATACAACATTTTGGAACACCTAGGGAATACTCCAACCCAAATTTCCATCCTAGATCTCCTCCACACCTCACACACCTATCAAGAGATCCTCAATAAAGCCCTACAAGACTCCCATGTTCCCAACAACATCAACCTCACTAAATTCCAGAACCTTGTCGGACACCTGTCTACATCTTGTGGGGTCTCTTTTAAACCAATAGACGTGCCCTCAGAAGAACCCAATCATAATCTCCCACTCTGTATTGTTGTCATGGTTAAAGATTTTTCTATCAAATGGGTCATGATAGATAATGGTTCGGCCCTAAAATTGTGTATTTTAAAATTCATAAAATAGTTGGGTTGCACTGAAGCTGATATAACAAATGATGTCATCACAATCAAAGCATATGACAATATAGAACAGACTTCTGAAGGCACCATTTCATTTCCCATTAAAGTGGACCTAGTTATCCAGGATACATTATGTCATGTGGTTGATCTTGACCTTCCCTTCAACATCCTCCTTGGATGCCCATGGATTCATTCTATTTAAGCCGTCCCCTCCACCTACCATCAATGCATCAAATTCCCATATAACGGCACTGAGATCATCATCCACACAGATCCCAAGCCCTTCGCATACTGCAACACGTTGGAAACATCCTTTCCACATTCCAATCATTGTCCCAGGATCCATATTGGCACCTTTGTCGCCAGTTCATCTCGAACCCATTCAGACCCAGAAACAATCCTCTCTTCCACCCTATCCACAGTCAAGATCAACAAGAAAGGTTGTGGTGAGTATAGTTTATCTGATGCCTTCACAGTTAGAGAACTGCTAATTGATCCACACACTCAAGGTCGCCAACCGAATCTAAGCAAGACAAAACCAGAGACAACCGAGGTGTTACAATTTGGTCCAACCACTTTTATTTCAAAGGGTACTTTGACTAGCCACGAAATAACACCAAACATCAACCAATGGCTCTATAAGGATCCACCACCCAAGGACATAAATCACCTCAATTACTTCAAAGGTAAGTACCCCACAACTCACAAGTTGGTGACATAAAAATGGAAATACCAAGGGGGTGACCTTGGTTATGAAGAGAAAGGAATGAAAGATCCTATTGTACCTACTTGACTAGAATAGCGCCTAGGCCTTGGCATGTAGTCTGACATGAATGGGGGTACAAACAAAACATCTATGCCTCTTATCCTTCCCAAGGAAAAATCATTAACATCAAAGATACCCCAGAAGAGAAATTTGTGAGAGCCTATGACGATGTCTTTGATGATGAAATCTTCTTGGGCAATTTTTTCCTGCACCAACTTTTCATTCTCTTCATTGAACTTCCCCTCTGCCATCCTGAACTCATAGACTAGGACCAACCAAGTGTCATGCACGTTGACGAGTTCCAAAGTGAGGATGTGCTTCTAAGCTTCATGGGAGAAATTGAACAAAGCAATAACTAGGGGCAAGACTCAGCATATGTCTACAACCTAGACCCAAAGGCACACTTTGGGGAAGAGGAGAACTTTAGCTGCAAAAATAAAGAAGAAAACAAAAATAAAAAATAAAAAATTGATCCCCTAGCGAAAACCCCTCTGGGGCACTATCTAATCATGAAAAAGTCAAAAAAAAGGGTGTGTCCCCTAGTGAAAACCACTCTAAGGTGCTAGAGGATGAAGATTCTCTCTTCCTTTGATCCATGAGTACAGGCCTGAACAGTCATCAATTCTCATTGAAGAAGCAAAACCTGTCAACTTGGGTACCAAAGAGAATCCCGCCATCACATACATAGCAGCATCTCTGACTAAAGCAGAAGAAAGGGACCTTGTCACTTTATTGAAGGAATCCATCAATAAGTTTGCATGGTCTTACTCCCACATGTCAGGATTAGACCTCAACTTGGTGGTTCACCATCTTGCAGTGGAACCAAACATCAAACCTGTCAAACAAAAGCTCAGAAAGATGCACCCTAAAGTGACACTACTTGTCAAAGCAGAGCTCGAGAAGTTACTCCAACCCAAGATCATCCGTCCCATTGACTATTTTGACTGGATTTCTAACATGGTGCCAGTGTCTAAACCTGATAAATCAATCAGGATATGTACAGATTTCAGAGATCTCAATAAGGCATGTCCCAAGGATGATTTCCCATTTCCAAACATAGACATGATTGTGGATCTCATAGTAGGACATGAGATGTTGTCAATCATGGATGACTTTTCCAGATATAATCAGATCCGCATTGCAGAAGAAGATCAGCATAAGACAACATTCACAACCCCCTGGGGCACCTTCTGCCATAACATGATGCCTTTTGGCTTGAAAAACGCTGGGGCAACCTATCAAAGGGCCATGACTGTCATTTTTCATGACATGATTCACAAAATTCTTGAAGACTATGTCGATGATATCCTAGCAAAATCAATTAAGAGGGAAGATCACCTCAATGTTTTGGAGTGCATCTTTGATAGAATTGGACACTACTACTTAATGCTCAACCCTAAGAAGTGTTTCTTCGAGGTCACATTAGGCAAACTCCTTGGGTTCATTGTATCCAAACAAGGCATTGAAATAGATCCAAAGAAAGTACAAGCTATCATAGAAATGCCTCCACCAAAAACACTATGACAACTGTGCAACCTCCAAGGAAAGTTACAATCTATGTGCCGCTTTATCTCTCAACTAGAAGACAAGTGCTAACCATTCAGTCATCTCCTGTGAAAAGATAACACATTCAAATGGGATCCTCGGTGTCAGAAGAGTTTTGACAAGATCAAAGAATATTTGGCTAATCCACCCATCTTGGTACCACCTGTAACCGATCGACCACTCATCCTATATATTTTTTCTACTACCATAGCACTAGAGGCACTCCTTGCTCAGTTGGATGATGAAGGTAAAGAAAGAGATATTTATTACATCAGTCAGACCTTAGCAGGTTATGAGCTCAACTATTCACCTATGGAAAAAGCATGTCTGGCAGTGGTCTTCACCACTCAAAAACTTCGCCACTATATGCTTAGTCATACAACCAAGCTCATTTCAAAGGTGGATCCTCTCAAGTACCTACTCTCTAGGACTACTCTCACAGGTCAGACGGAAAAATGGGTTATGTTACTAAGCGAGTTTTACATTCAATATGTAAACAAAAAAGCCATTAAAGGGAAAGTCATTACTGATCAACTAGCAGAAGTGCCATTGGTGGATGCATATCCTTTAATCATAGAATTTCCAGATGATCATTTGTGCATGATAGAAGAGAAACTCACTTGGAAACTCTACTTTGATGGGTCCTACACAGCTCATGGAGCAGGGGCAAGAATAATTTTTTTCACACCTCAAGGTGACTACATCCCTCTGGCATTCAAATTGGGATTTCCCTACACGAACAACATTGCAGAATATGAGGCACTAATTGCAGGACTCTGCATGGCTATAAAATGGAACATCACAACTCTACATGTCTTTGGCGATTCCAACCTCGTCATCAAATAGGTCCTAGATGAGTATCAAACCAACGATGACAAATTAATGACATATAAGCAGATGGTTGACAAGATGAAAGAACATTTCCTCCACTTACAGATAACAAAAGTACCATGCTTACCGAACAAGGATTCTAATGCAATAGCCACAATTGGCTCCCTCCTAGAGATTCCTCACGAGTCTACACAATATGAATTCTTAGTTGAGCAACTACATGCTCCCGCTTATGAGAACGATGAATCAAATTGTATATGTGTCTTGGTTGGTCCCCAGTCCCCGTGGTACCATGATATCCAAGCTTACATAATAAATGATATCATATCCCCTCATCTCACTACAACCCAACACCAAAAATTTATCCGCAGAGCTTCCCGCTACACCTCATAGCCAACACCCTCTATCGTCAAGGTTAGCACAATGTTCTCTCTAGGTGTCTAGATGAAAACAAAGCCACCCAGGCTTTACAAGAGGTACATTCTGGAATCTATGGTGCCCACACGAGTGGCATGGTCCTAGCCAAACAACTTCTATGTACTGGGTACTATTGGCCTATAATGGAACATGATGCTTGTGAGTTTGTCAAGAAGTGTTTACCTTGCCAACAACATGCCAATCTGATTCATGCTCTTGCCCAGGATCTCAGACCTATTGTGCCTCCTTGGCCCTTCTCTTGTTGGGGTTTTGACCTCGTTGGTAAGATTACCCCCCTCTCTTCTGAAGGCCACAAGTACATAATCATAGCAACGGAGTATTTTACAAAGTGGGTTGAAGCAATTTCGCTCACCCTCACTATTGGTGTCCAGATATCCAAATTCATCCTCTATCACATTGTCTACCACTTCGGCATACCCTCCACTATCTTCACAAATCATGGCACACCATTTGAAAATAAACACGTCAGTGATCTTTGTGCGCGCCTCCATATCCATCACTTTTTCTCTAGTCCTTATTTCCCTCAAGGTAATGGCCAAGCTGAGGCAACTAATAAAACCCTCCTCAAAATCCTCAAGAAAGTTGTCAATGATATTGGTCGTGACTGGCATCTCCAGATCAATCCCGCCCTTTGGGCATATCGCACTTCCTACCATACTCCTACTGGCACTACTATGTATTCCCTAGTCTACGGTGCTGAAGCAATCTTACCAATTGAGGTTGAACTCCCATCTCTCTGAGTATCACTAAGAGGCCTGGTTGATGATGAAGATTACCAAGTAGCATGACTCACACAGCTGGATCTACTAGATGAAAAATGCCAACAAGCCTATGATCACCTAATCGTCTACCAAAATAGACTCAAGTGGAACTATAACAAGAAGGTCCACCCATGCTAGTTCCAGGTGGGGGACCTTGTGCTAAAGGAAAATCAGAAAGTGGGTACTGATCGGGAAAAGAAAGGTAAGTTTGAAGTCACCTGGCAAGGCCCATATGTTGTCACTGCATGCTTCAGTTCTGGGGCATATCAACTCTCCACTCCTGAATGAGAACCATTGAATGGTCCTACCAACATCATTCATATTAGGTGCTTCTATGCCTGACAACTGGTTTCTCATTCCAGTTATCTGAGAAAATCCATAAAAAGTCCTGAAGAAAGCACAAAAACAATGTAAAACAGTCCTGAAAAAATCTCAAAAAAGCAGAAAAATGAAGCTGAAAAAATGGTTTTCTCGGTGAAAACCTGGCAAACAGGCACTTGGGAAATGTCAAAAACATCAAAAATATCCAAAGAAATCAAAAAATAAGAATAAAGAGAAAACTTTCATCCAATGGTGAAAACTTGGCAATCAGGCACCTTGGACAAGTATGGGTGGTGAAAACCTGGAAACAGGCGTCAGACATAGTGGACCTTTCCATTATCTATCAAAGTCTCATTTCACTCCATCACCAGCATCACATCTCTGCTAACCTCAGCATTTCCTGTATTCCCTGGGTGTTCGTATATCATACGCACTAGTCTGAAGTGATCCTCCTATCTCGTGTCCTGAGCTTTTGTACATATCATCTTGTATATTATTGTCCATACATTGTACTATCCCAACCCCTGAGCTTCAGTCCAGTACATATTCCATCTAGTCTTTCATTTAGTATTGCTTGTATATATCTCATGTCCTCGGTTGGTATCCTTGCAGAACATGATCCAGTTACACTCTTCAAATCTTAAGTTTCAGCATGCGCCTTTTGATGACATCTTGGCTCTGCAATTTGATCGCAGTGCACCTTGACCTATCAGATTTACGAATCCCATCTTTCCGGAAATGGGTCCTTTGAGGATGTATCCTTCCTCTCAGAACCTCATCATCTTTGGATTCCTGTAGGAAGTATCCTTCCTCTTGAACTAATCAATCAACATGCTAAACTATCGCACACATCGAAAAACATGATCCAATCATATCTTAGTGGCAACATGTGTACATAAATAGCTGATCCTTTTATATTCATGATGTATCTAGTCCTTTCACCATCGCACTAACATCTTGAGTCATCATCATGCTAACACTCCCTGCCTGGTCTTGCACAGTCCTCCTGGCTGGTTCATCAATTGATCGTGACACACAACAAAAATATGGGTCCCATCTCGTTCGTTGCATCCGTCGCATCCATTGCATCTAGTTGTCACATTAGTTTCATCATTAGGTTCATCATTAGATTACATCAGGTTCATTATTAGATTGCATTAGATCCATCATTAGATTGCATTAAGTTCTTCATTTAATTGCATAGTCAAAATCATTTTAGTGTCTTGCATAATTAATTCATCTTGCATTGTTAAAACATTTTGATCCAATTTACATCTTGCATTATTAAAACATTCAGATTCATTTTACATCTTGCATTATTGAAACATTTAGATTTATTTTATCATCTTGCATTGTTAAAACATGTACATCTTGCATAATTAATTCATCTTAGATTCATTTTAGTCTTAACGTTTAGATTCATTTTAGACTTGCATTTGTTAAATCATTGATTTGTTAACACATTTTGATTCATTTTACTCTTGCATTGTTAAATCATCTAGATTTCATTGTTAACTCATTTAAATCATTATAGTCTTGCATTGTTTTCATATACATATTCATAAAACATCAGCATATACATACATCATGAAATTACATCACATCCTGCATCCACACATGTCAATACATCATATATACATAGTCATAAAACCATCCTGCATACACAATGTGTCATACATATACATCATATCTTGCAAGAATAAAATCTCAGTAATCATATAGGCATATGCATCAAAAAATCATATATATCAAAGCATGAAAAGCATACACCATGGCAGCATAGAGTCCTCATTGATCATCATATATATATCAAATGTCCATAAGTACAATGACTATCATCAATAAAATACATCACGTGCACCTCGGTGCCAATATACATGTACATTTAAAAATGCAAAAATGTGTGTCACGTGATCCTCTACTAAATCATGCCAGTGGCTGTGATGATCCACCTCCTTGCTCTGGTGGCAGACGTGGTGGCATGCCCACGGATCCCTGTGATGCTGAAGTCTGCACTGTGCTCTGAGATTGAGACCTCTTTGAGTACTCTCGCCTCTGTCCCTCAGGCATAAGATGATGATACAAAACTTGATAATGGGTTGCCTCCCTGCCTACCCTGGTCACATCTCTATGAGCTACAAAAGCCTCAGCTACAACCTGTCCAACCCCACCTGTGACGGTCGCCTGCCTAGCGATGTCTCACTCAGCCCTGTACGCCTCGGCTCGCCTATGTGCGGCATCCCTCTTTGAGGATAATGAGATGATCTACTCAGTAGTCTGATCCATCTACTCTGTCAAAGTCCTCAACTTGTCTGTGAGTGTACCAATCTCGTTCTAGAGCTCTGCAGCATCCTGTGTCAATTCGACCATGGAGAACTCTCCTACGTCCACCCTGCCCTGTAGGGTATCTAGTGAACCCTCTGCCCTATTAGCCTATGTTGTCTCTTCTTTTAGTAACCCATGTATCTGGGTCATCTTAGTATGCAGGCTCGTCTCTGATACCTATGCCATGCCTAGTAATCCTCGCAATCATGCACACTTTGCATGTAGACTATCTCTCTCAGCGATGACATTGTCATGAGTCTCTTGTGCTACATATCCTGCTGGTGGCCCCTGCGGCCCCCGTGGAATCTGTACCTATGGTGTCACCTATAGTGCTTGTACCTGTCCCTGTCCCTGGGCTGGCACCTGGGGTGCCTGGTCCTGCCCATCTACTTATGGCCCCTAATCTAGTCCAGCCCCTGCCTGTACGAGGTCTAACCCATCTCTGTGGCCTCCTCCTCTGACCTGTTGCCAAGGTCTCTAGGGAATCTCCCATGGTTTTCCCATCATCAACATCCATATCTCTAGTTGGATGCTTGTGCGCAGCCACCTAAATAGGGTCTATAAGTCGTAAGGGCACATGTGCGGCCCACCATGTTGCATACTCAAGAGTCATCCCTACATCTGTAACATTAGGTCATGCCACAAAATCTATCCACACCATCTCTCTCTAGGATGCTCTCACCGTAAGAGCGTCAATGTATCTCCCCCATGCACCCACCTCACTGGTGACATGAGGATGTAAGGCATCCTCTTCCACCACCCCCTTCTACAATCTAAACTGTCTCATGACCCTGGATGGTCTGTATCTCTCTATCTGGTGGATAGTCCTCCCTAGAAGAAAGCAGTCAGTATGAACATATGACATGTACAAGAAGTCCTTGAATACATCCTCAACTCCTGCTGCCTAGTCCATAGCTCCCCATGGCTCCCAAAGTATGTACGGGGTCCAGCAGAAAACCTGTACCTCATCGAGCAATCTTTGCCAGTAGTCAGTCTATCCAATGGAGGTATATCTCAAAGGAAGCATGTATCTACAGGCATAGGGCTATCCAGGATGTCGTGCCTCTCATACTCTCATCAGCCAGAACACTGCGATGTGCTCTGGTGCCCACACTAACATCAACTTCACTCCTATACCCATGTTGCACACCCCACGGCATGTAGCCATGTGTAAATCATGGTACAATTTTCCTAAGACAACATACCCCCAGTAATAGGTAGTCCCCTCCTCTAGCATCTCTGCTAGCACCCATGATCATCCCATGCCAAAACCATGTCCAACCAGGTCAGCTAACATGCATCCTTTGATCAACCCAGCCAAATACAAAGCTATCCGTTGTAGTCTCCTATCGACTGTTGGCTGCCAGGGCATCCAGGTCCTGTATGTGGGAATCCACCTCATCGATCTCCTGAAAGAAATCTCTATATAGTAGTCACTATCCTCTAACTGGTACTAAGGAATCACCCCTCGGATAGGTATCTGAAGGATCCGTCAGACATCCTTGAGTGTGATAGTCGCCTCTCCAGTAGGAAAATGAAATGTGGTGGTATCATTGTGCCACCGCTCGATCAAAGCAGTCATCATCCCATTGTGCACCCGTAGCCTAGGCCAACGGGGCACATCATCCAACCCAAAAATAGCTAATAATCCACAGTCCTCCTCTGTTAGCTGTGGCTCCAACTCCATGGTAGGCGGCCAATGCTCCCGGGATCCCAATGGTGGGAACTGCTCCTGCAAATTTCAAAATCCACCATGTCAGCCCATATTTCTTCTAGTCCTAGCCTAATCCCTCCCAAACTAAGGCATCCTTTCCCTAGGTCCTTAGCCGAGCCATCCTCGGCCCCCGCTGGGTCAATCCATTTCCCTTCCCCTTGGCGTTTGCCCCTTTCGGCATAGACGCCAGTTCAGCCAGAAACGTCGGTTCATACATTGGCATCTCCGCCCTCTTTCCTCACAGACCATCATCTTTACAGACACGGGTCTGGGTCCAGCATCTTCAAAGACGTCAGTCTAGCACCAATGTCTATGGAGACACCAGTTCGGGGATCGCCGTCTGCGAAGACATCAATCTGAAAATCAATGTCCGTGTAGACGTCAGTTCAGGAATCGACGTCTCTAGTCTGCAACCCATGTTTCAAGAATTTATTGCCTCCTAGCCTACCCAAAAGCATTAAAAACTTTAACAATAATAAATGTGAGTTCTTAGTTGAGTCACTCACCAGTACCGATCACTCTATGGGTCTCTCGTGTGTGTGCACGCGCTCTCCCAACTACCCCAGCATCTTCCCGTCCACCATGTTTTCACTCTAGAGCTCAAATTTTCACTATTCACTATTCACAAATGACCTTCCTTAAGCCTCCCAGACCCTCTTATAGCCCCCATTTTCCCCGCAATTTTTTTTCCCACCCATGTATATTTTTGTACTAATCATCCTGTTGTACAACCTAACTACGTAAAAAAACCCAAAAACATTTAAAAATCCTGAAAAACCAAAAAATTCAAAAAAATCAATTATTCTTAAAAATCTTGCAATAAACCATCATTTACTTCTGCATCGCTCTATTTTTCACTTTTCAGTCACATTTTGACTCCTGCACCTGCGATCATATTTTTAACCAAATCAGTTTTGGCGACCGATTATCCTTGCTCCTCATTTTGTTCACAGCTTTTGCCAATGAATATATTTTAATCAAATCCAATCGAATCTTTGCCCATCAGGATGCATCCTTCCGGCGTCGGCTTATCAAATCCTTCATCACACCAATCTTGTTCGTGGCAAGAACTTTGGACTAACTGACTACTTGGTCATGAGACCTTCTTTATTGATTTTATCTTTTTGTGTCAGTTTAAACCCCCTCAACACTACCTCGATCTGATATATCTTGGTGCGTTGTGACTGGTGGCTACTGACACATGTGACTTTTGCAGTGTGCTTTTATTTGAGAACCTAGTCCACGCAAAGGAATCTTGTCATCTGTGTTTTCTAACACCTGATGCATACCTCCTATTGCAATATCAAAATCATATGTGCTCTCCATATTTTTCACACAAATGGATCCCCAATGCTCCTTAGCTGCATTTAATTTCATTTGCATTTGCATTCTTAGTTGCATTCTTCATTGCATTTTCACAAGGCTTCTATTTATTCTCTCCTCTCCCTTCCTACTTCCTGTTGCGTCCTTTTTCAAGATAATCCCACAACATTATCTTTGTTGCGTTCTTTTTTCGAGGGGGCACAACCCTGTACCGTCGTTGCTTCGACACGACTCCTAGAAACCCTCTTCCCTTGGGGCAAGTTATTTTTCTTGTCTTTGACGTAACTTCACTTGCAACGCCACGTAAAAGAGGGGCAAAATGTAGACGTCCAAAAATATTAATATTACTTTCCCTCTTATTCCTCCAACTCTTTAATTTAAATCAATTAAATAGTTTCATTTTATAGTATTTATCAATGATCAAATACTATTCCATTGTATTTTATTTAAATACATTTGTCTCATAAAATTCACTTTTTAATAAATTCATATTTATTAAAATCCCTCCATAATCTTAATTCTTCTAAACTATGATTTATTCAAATCTAATTTGAATTATAATATAAACCCTAGCTAGGAACCTATTAACCCAACCTAGAGACCTACCCTAAGCCTACCCTATTCCTACTCTACTCCCATCACCTCATTTCCTAAACATATTTCCCCACCTAACTATCCTTTGATCATGCTTAAAGGGAGATTCCTAACCTTTTTAAGGGTAATGGAATGCTCACCCACATGGGGAAATCCTCTCCAAAATGGGCATCCATCCCTCTTAAATTCTTCTTACAATTTTGTCTCCCACTTGGAAATGTTGAGTCACTCAAAATTTAATGCCAAGTTTGACTCAAAATTGGCCATCCTTTCAAGCTTATATGTCCCTTATGTGGCTCTTATTTGGATTCCACATAGATGCCACATCATCTAATCCCTCCTCTTCTCTCCCAAAACTCTATAAATAGAGGTCTTCTCCTCTTCATTTTTCATCTCTCATATTTGCATTGTTATTATGCTAACATAGCTCTAGATTTCATGTTTTCATTGCTAGTTTCATGCTTTCATTCTTAAGTCATTTAGAAATCACATGATAGGCTTTCAATTTGGTAAATGAATCATAACTTCAATCTTGCATAGTTTGCATATCATCTCCATGGCTAGTTTAGATAATTTTGTGAAGAATTTGAGACTAGTTCCTCATACTAGCTCTTGAATTTCTTCATTATTTACAATCTTGCATTTGCATTGGGATCCATTGTATTTTGTGTGTTTGAGAGAGCACACCCACATTTAATCTAAAATAACAAATCAAATAAGTAGAATAGGGTGCAATCTACTTGTTTTAGTTCTATCTGATGTTATGATGTTGTCTTTGTTGGTTTCTTTGTTCATTTCATGAATCATGTGTGCTAACCCACTAACTTCTCATGTTTGAGCTTGCTCCCAACAAATTGAAGATTTCACCATACTACACCCTCTAACAAGAAAGGAGTCTAAAATAAAAAAAATGAGTATGGGACTCATATATTCCCTTGTATTCATGTAAAAAATAATCTAAAATATTTACTAAATCTCTACAAATCAAGATTTGGTAGTTGTATGAGTTGCTATAACATTCTGCAATAATAAGTCCAATCGTATTTGATATGGAGCGGGAGCAGGAGGGAGGAGGAGGAGGAGGAGAAAGCACAGGAGATAGATTTTTGAATTTTGAAACTAGAGGAAAGCTGGGAGCTGATGGATCTGCTGCAGGATCTACGACAGAAGGTGTTGATTCTATTGTTAGATCCTCCTCAGAAGCTGAGGAAAAAGATGGAGGATCTACCTTGGTACTATCTATCAAGGATGATGGGTCAGGAATGGGGCTAGAGGCAAAAAAATCAAAAGATTCAAATGTTGGGGAAGAATCATATGAAGGTAAGTCACATGGTTTCTCCACAAATCAAGGGAAAGGGAAATGGGTAGGTCTTTTTGGAATAAAACTCTCAGGCAAGTCTTTATTCCCCAAAGCTAATATTTTATTTGACCCACTGAAAGGAGAGTTTGGTATCGATATACCTGACTTGTTAGTGGACCACACAGTATCAATCATGGCTTCAACTTTGGTTGGTAAATTTTTGGGCCCAAGACCTAATATTGATTTAGTCAGATCCTTCATGGACAAGAAATGGAGGCTGAAAGGTCAAGTTCATGTAGTTGCTATGCTTAAAGGTTTTTTCTCCTTTGAATTTTCAAACGGGGAAGACCTTTCTAAAGTTTTGTGTTGGGGTCCCTGGATGATGGGAAAATCTTCCTTATCTCTACAAAATGGATGACTAGCCTAGACTATAATGATAGTTTTTTTTTCCAGCGGTACCTGTTTGGGTTTGCCTCCCTGGGATGCCTTTGGAATATTGGCATGAGGATATTTTGATCACTATAGCAAGAGCCTTTGGGGCGCTTCTCTCTATTGATCCAATGACATAAGCTAGAACAAGACAAGTGTATGCAAGGATTTGTGTTAACATTCAACAAAATATGGATCTTCCTTAGGTGATAACCCTGAAATTGAAACTGGGGTCATGGATCCAAGAGGTGGAATATGAATCAATGCCTTTTGCATGCTTCATATGTAAGAAATTAGGTCACTGGGCGAAACATTGTCCTCAGAAGCCTCAAAATGAAAAAAGAAGGATTGGGATCAAAATAAAGGACAGATAATGGAATGGAAAAGAAAAATAGAGGAAAATAACATCCTTCCAACAATATTGGATGGAAGTAAGGATCAGATGGATAACAACACATCTAAAAAAAAAATGAGACTCATCAGAAGGAGCAAAAAGGGGAAGCTCAAAAATACTAGATCAAGAATCAGAAAAGCAAGCACCAAAAGAAAGGACAAATGAGCCCACAAGTCTAAACACCTCAGCAGAAGACAAAGGGGAACCTTTCACAGGAGAGACAAAACATAATGAATCAAGGATAGAAGAAAATATGACTCCTTCCAAAGAAGAAAAAAAGAAAGGGACCCTGAAGAAGAGGAGCTCTTGGTAGGAACAAAAAATAAAATAACACAAAGGTCAGAGGAAAAACTAGAAAAGGAGAATGATACAAAAAGAGGAAGTGAAAAGGATTCTCCATCTGATCCAAAATGGAATGAAAAAAATAAAAAGAAGAAAGATATAGATTCAGAGGACAAGGAAAACTCTTGGTCAAGAGTGGGAGACTCAAAGGAGGGATCACGAAAGAAAGGATCTAAATCCCCCAAAGGAACTAACTCTACTTACAATTTGAGTATAAACTCAGGGAAGAAACCTGAGAGTTCTTTAATGGGTAATCTCAATTCGAAGTCGATAAAAAATAATGGAGGTAAAAAACCAGGAGTCTTGATAAGAGGCCAGCAGAAAGCGGACATAGGAACTCCAAAACCATAAAAAGGAAGAAAATATGAGCAAACTCAGAGGGAAGAGGAAGCAAAACAAAATATTGCTGATGGAAGACAACTCACCATCCATCAGGTTTGTTCTCCAATCCTTAAATGAAGATTATTTCTTGGAACATTCGAGGACTCAATGGTCCTAATAAGCAAGATGTAGTTAGGAATTTAGTTAGAGATTCTAAACCGGACATCCTTTTGATTCAAGAAACTAAGATGATAAAAGAAAAAATAGAGAATCTGAAATTGTTAAAAAATGGGAACTATTTTGGTAGTAGTTCTGAAGGAGCTTCAGGGGGGGTGGCTATCTTATTGAATCAATCCTGCTTTGATTGTCAGCTCCTAAAAGAAGAAGAAAAAAATCTAGCAGCGAATGTTCAGAGTTTAAAGGATAATTTCTCTTGGACCCTTATAAATGTTTATGCCCCCAATACTAAATCTGGAAGATTAAAGCTCTGGAAGAATTCGCATGATCTTATGGAAGCCAGCACTAAGAACAACTATTTGATAATGGGAGATTTCAACACTCCCTTAAAGTAGGAAGATAAATCGGGAGGGAATTTGTCTCAAGTGGAAAGTAGGATAGACTTGATGGATTTCATTATTAATGAAGGGCTGTTGGATGTTGATCTGGAAGGGATAAATTACACTTGGTCTAATCATAGGGTGGGAGATGATCTTATCCAAGTTAAGCTTGATAGGGTGCTTATCAATCCAGACTGGTATACTAAGTACTCTTGTGCTCTCTCTTCTCTTTCCAAAATTGGTTCAGACCATTTTCCTATCTCCTTTAATGTTACTCCATTCACAGGCAAAAGAAATGCTCCCTTCAAATTTGAGAAGATGTGGCTTGAACGCCCTGATTTGGAGAATAAAATAAGGGAATGGTGGAATATTAAGGTGGAAGGAACTACAATGTTCAAATTGGTTGAGAAATTGGCTAATGTGAAATCTAATGTTAAACATTGGAACAAGAAGGTCTATGGGGATATTTTTCAATCCAAAAATAAAACCCAAATGGAGCTGAAAGATATTCAGGAGGAAATTCAAAGAAATGGCCTCACAGAAAGATTGAAAACGCAAGAGAATCTTGTCCTAGCAGATCTCCACAACATCATTGCTAAGGAGGAGACCTTCTGAAGGCAGAGATCCAGATCTCTCTGGTTGAAAGCAGGAGATAAGAATACCATATTTTTCCATCTAACTACTCTTAAACACAAGGAAATAAATAGAATTCACTCCCTGTCTACCACTAAAGGTAAAGTTACTACAGAAGAGGAAATAAGGGAAGAAATGATGGGGTACTTTGCAACCTTGTTATCGAAAGATCAAAATCTTAACTTAGAAGACCAAAGGAAATTACTTTCTTTGATTCCTTGTAAAGTAGATCATCCTTCCAATGTTTTCTTAAAAGCTATTCCTTTGGATATTGAAGTTAAGAAGGCTACATTTTATTTTGAGGGAGAAAAATCTACTGGACCTGATGGGTTTCACATGTTTTTCTTCTAGCAATTTTGGAGCATCACAGGAAAAAATGTTTGTTCAACAGTTAAAGAGTTCTTTGGAACTAAATATATTCATAAGGAATTAAATTCTACTTTTATAGCTCTCATTCCTAAAAAACCTGGAGCTGATACTATTGATGGCTTTAGAAATATTAGCCTTTGTAACTCATTATATAAAATCATCTCTAAGGTCATTACTTCTAAACTATTGATCTTACTGCCTAATCTGATTTCTCCTCAACAGAATGGTTTTGTTCCAGGAAGACAGATCCTAGATTCTATTATAGTGGTGCATGAGAATATTCACTCTCTCCATGCCTCTAAAAAACAAGGGTTCCTGATGAAATTGGATTTGTCAAAAGCCTATGATAGAGTGGATTGGTCTTTTATTTATAATATCCTAAGGTCTTTTGGATTTGATAAAGACGTGATCAGAATAATTATGCAATTGGTCTCTACTGTGACTTCTTCAGTGCTTGTTAATGGGGGATCATCCAATTTATTTCACCCCACTAGAGGTCTGAGGCAAGGAGATCCAATTTCCCCCATTCTCTTTGTTATAATGGCGGAAAGCCTTGGGAGATATATCAATAATATGGTGATAACTAGATAGATTTATGGTCTTCAACCTTCCTTTTCTCTACAGAAATGCTCACACGAACAATTTGTAGATGACACTATCATGATGGGGGAAGCCTCTGTGAAGGAAGCAAGGAATATGAAAAAGGCTTTGAATACTTATACTAATGCTTCTGGTCAATCTATAAACTAGGAGAAAAGTTCTCTTTTTTTCAGCAACACTCCAGAGGATAGACAAAGGAAGATCTCTGCCATCTTGGGTTGCAAGATTGGGAATTTCCCCTCTTCCTATTTGGGTCTCCCCTTATGTCATAAACCTGATGATTCTTTCTAGAATGGCATCCTTGTAAGGAAACTCAGGTGTGAAAATAGCTTCCTACACTAATCTCTATAGGAAAGTATTGTGCAAATTCTTTTAAATTCTTACAATTTCATATTTGTTAACTACTTTAACAAAGATATTGCAACCATATACCATGCATACAGAAAATAGAGAATGACACAATGATTTACCCTGGGGAAAACCTTTCGGTAAAAAACCCCAGCACTCCAAAACCTGCACAATGTATTATCTTCAACACAATGGTTACAACACACTTTCAATGCAAGTTCTTTTCAAGAGACAATCGACACATAGACAAATCTAGTAGCACCCGATTATACCAACAATACACTCTTTTTCATATCCTATTCTGTAACCCTAAAAATGCTTATATCATGCGCTTTCCTTTTTAGGGCAACTTCCAAAGATAGCCACATTAGGGTTTTACCATTCTCTGAGAAAATAGGAACCCCACGATTGTGGAAGAGTGTAAAGTACTCAAATTTTATCAGTTGCCACATGTCTTGCATGTCTTCACCTGTCATTGAAATCTCCTAGAAATAGATCTTATGTGTCATAGGAATCTGTCGTAACTATTTCAGCCATGATCTCCTTACACACAATTCAAGATGCCGACACATCAAGTGGAGTCATACATCAGCATGCCAACTAGACATGTACACTCACACTTAATTAAACTATTTGCAAGAAATACATTTTACAAAACAAATAATAAGAATAGGAATTATCCAAGGTTGAGACACCTTATTCCTAGCAATCCTTGACAAATTTCACAACAAGCTGGCAAGATGGAAAGGAGCTACTCTAAGTCAATCTGGAAAAGTCCAGCTTCTGAAATCAACTCTTCAAAACCTTCTAGTCTATGCGCTCAGTCTCTTCAAAATTCCTCAGAAGTTTGCAGACTTGATTGAAAAAATCCAAAAAAGATTCCTCTGGTTTGGAGTTCAAGAGAAGAAGAGGTTTAGCCTTGTGGCTTGGGAGGTGGTGTGTAAAGCAAAGAAGTTTGGAGGGCTTGGCATCAAAAGTATTAAAAATACTAACAAGGCTTTGCTGGCAAAACAGTGCTGGAGAATCTTTGAAGAGGAGAAGGAATGTAACTCTATTATCAAGAGAAAATATCATCTGAATTCTTTAGAGGATATGTTAAGGAATCCTTTGGACATCAAAGGTTCTTTAATTTGGAACAGTATTAGAAAAGGCGGGGAACTGGTTAGATAAGGGGTCAGATGGAAACTAGGAAATGGCAGGAAGATTAATTTTTGGAATGATAATTGGCTTAAGGAAAATGTTCTCAATGAGAAGCAGGATTGGATGCCAGTGATTCTGGACTGTAAAGATATAATTGGGGAAAAGGTTTCAGATTATTGGATCAATGAGGATTGGATTAACCTTATCTCTTTTGATGAGAACCTTAAAATGGTCAATAAACAACTTAATCAATGGTTCTTAAGGGATAATGTTCAAGACTCTTTGATTTGGGGTCTGGAGGCAAATGGTAAATTTTTTGTTTCCTCTGCCTCTACCCTTCTCCACACTCGGGAAGATTAGCCAATCAGTTCTCAGGTATGGAACAATAAGCTTATACCTAAAATTAACATGTTTTTCTGGCTGCTTGTTCAGAACAAAATTTTTACTGTGGATAATCTTTGTAAAAGGGGTCTTAGTGTGCCTAATAGATGTATCCTTTTCTGCTCTGAAGCTGAAAATTGCAATCATCTCATGATTCACTGTACTTATGCTTGTAAAGTGTGGGATTCTATTTTCAAACATTTCAATTTGGATTGGGTGAAACCTTATAACTTTTAGGAACTGGTTAAACAATGGCACTACCCCTATACTAGTAAAGATTCCAAAGATCTTTGGAGGTTGTTTCTTCCCCACTTCACTTGGAGAATATGGAAGGAGAGAAATAATAGTCTTCAAAGAAAAAATATCTTCCCATGAGATTGTGGCTAATCATATTTGCAGAAGCTTATTGGAAAATTTTAAAGGTACTCCCCCTAGAGACTCCCCCCTTAAGAACACTCAGGTTTTAAATGATATTCTTAACAGGAATAATCAGGGGCATAAAGATAAGGACTCAACATTGAGGGAAAATACAAGATGGATTGCACCTCCGATTGGTTGGGTCAAAGGTAACTTTGATGGAGAAACTAAAGGGAATCCGAGAAGAGCTGGAGTGGGAGGAATAATAAGAGATTGGGCTAGAAATTTTTTGGGAGCTGTCGCTGCCCCTCTGGGAATTCAGACTAACCATTTTGCGGAAGTAAAGGCTGCTCTTCAAGTTGTTATCATGGCTAAAGAAATGGGTTATTTGAATCTATGGTTGGAGGGAGATTCCCTAAACATTATAAATTTTATTAATGGCAAGAATGAGGCTTCTTGGACAATTTTCCATATAATTGATAAAATTAAATCCTTAATGCTTCTTTTTAAGGAAAGTCATATAACCCATGTTTTTCGGGAAGGAAATAAGCCAGCGGATGACTTTGCTAATGTGGGGGCCCAAATTGGCGTCACTCAATCATGGAAAGGGGAAGTGGATCTCAATATGGAGATTTTAAGTCTTATCAGGTACGATAAGCTTAATCATATTGAAGGCTCAATTAAAACCAAAATTAATGATGAACAAGACACTTAAGATAAAGAGTGATGATAGCTGTCAATCGAGGAAAGCAATAATTATGAAGAATGTTACCTCTCACGGTTTTTGGGTTTTATCAAGAATTTTGAAACAGAAAAATCAAAAGAGTCTTGTGTTTCTACCCATTCACTTTCAGAAAGATCATAACACTTTTGCTAATATCGGTGGAGGTTTGAAAAGGGAGGAGTCGTTGGACTGTACGAAGTGGAAACAAAAGAAAAAAGTTTGGAAAAGGCTGAAGAAGGGTGGTGTGACCCAGTACATGGACAAATTGCATGGTTGGGACAAAGAAATAACCAAAAAATTTGCAAATGGTTGGAAGAACAAAAAGTTGAATATGTGGGGTAAGTATTTTACGCTTACTATAAGCATTATTTCAGAGATAATTGGGCTTTCCATTGAAGGCATGCAATTTTATAGGGGCAATAAATGCATAGGGTCTCAAGCTTTCAAAATCTCCCCAAAATCCGAAGATGAAGAAGCCCTTATGAGCAAAGGGTCAGGAGATTATGTGGACATTAAGAAAATTAAAATTCATTAGGCTAACATTCTGACTATCATGATTGAGTATTTCACTCTGGATTTTCGCTATTCCAAAATATACAACCTTCACTTTGTGCTAGCAACCCATTTTAGGCATAACAAAAAAGTGTCATTTCCTTTCTACCTTTTAAGCTCGCTGAACAAAAGTATCATGTAGCATAGGAAAAAAGCTAGCAACCCGATGCTTCATGAAGGGCTTATTTTTCTTATCGCTGAATACACCAGAAACCAAATCCTGAAACTTGTTCCTAAAAGGGTTAAAGGGAATGCAAAGAAAGTTAAGATAGAAAGCAAAAGGGAGAACCTGAAGAAAAGGGTAAGGAGTAAGAAAGAGGAGAATCTGGACAGGAAGGAGGAGTCTGATACTCAAACCTTTGATTGTTAGGGTAATGAAGATGAGATTCAGGAAGAGGAAAAGGAGGAAACGCCCATGACCGAAGAAGAGGAACAAGAGAATGACGAGGAGGCTCTGGTGAAAGAAAAAAATGAAGATGTGAATGAGGAGGAAATGCCCTTGAATGAAGAAGAAGAGAACAAGGGAGAACAAAACAGGGTAAATGAAGTTGGAAACCAAGAAGAGGAAAAAGAAGAAGATGAGAATGAGGGAGAAGATAAGGAGGAAAAAGATGAAGAAGTGAAATAAGGAAAAGAAAAGTAAGAGCAGATAGAGCAACTTAATCGGAAGGCTAGTGACAGAAAAAAGAAAAGATAGAGAAAGGACTCTGACTACAATACTATGGTCGGGTTTGAAATGGATGAAAAAATTCCAAAGAGCAAGGAGGATCATGGGGCTAGTATGGAGAATTGGATCAGTAAGGATATGAAGGATATGAAGTAGCACCTGAAGGAAATGCAAGAAGCCATGGAGCCTTTCAAAACTAAGCTGGAAGATATGGAAAAGGATATGTTGATGAAGGTAAATAATAACAATAGAAATGATGAGATAACAGCCAGAGTCAATGCTCTTGTGGAAGAGAAGCTGAAAGATATGAAAAAACAAATCAGCCACAATGGGCATATGATTGGCATTATTCTCAAGCATAGTAACGAGGGGATTAAAGTCTCTATTCAAAATCTCAAATCTTTATATGCCTACTTGGAGAGCATCTTATTGGAGAATACTACAATCACACTAGATGACAAAGCTGGGAGCTAAGGCCAGGGTACCAGAACTTAAAGTGGCATCAAAAGGAAAATTTTAGAGATTCTAAAGGAGATGAAAGTGCTGAAAGATTCTATTGATAAGATGGAAGATATGCAGAAAGAGGCTGAAGAAGCCTTTGAAAGTATAAATTAGTTTTTTCTGTGCTGGAAACTGGTCTGGAAGTTGTGCTGCAAAACTGTGTTTTTCACAATTTTTTTGTTTTCCTTTTTTTGGGTTAATGGGGGTTCATCAAGGTCCTACTTTTTGTTCGTAGTAGGCTTTCTATGTGTAAGGGTTGTTGAGGCTTATCTCTAGTACTTTTGTGTAAAAGGTTTCAAGGTCCTTTCAAAACTTGTATTTACCTTAATCAAAAACATTATGCAATAATAAATTTCTACTGCAAAATACATCAATTAAAACCCTAAAACTAGAGCTCAAAATTGTAGAGAAACTACAAAAACTTCCAAATAAACTCCCCAATCATGTAATAGTAGAAAAACACATGATATAACACTCCAAAAATAATAAAACACATAAATATAAATCACAGAAAAAACCATGGAAATTTTTATAACTATCTAGCAACTTCAAATGAATAGAAACTCAACCCAACTTAGGACCAAGGTTACAAAGAATGGAGAAGCAAAGATTCATCAATGTTCATAAAGAAACATTCAAACTAGAAGCCGAATAACAACTTACACACATAAAACTAGCAAAATGAGCTAACTGAATGTGACTATGAAATTAGAGTAGAGGAGTATGTTTCCCTATTGTAGATGAAAGTGTTGATGAACATTGTACAAATTGTGTTCATAAACAAGGTGACCCAAAATACAAGTCCTCAACAATACCAAATAACATATTAGAAAAATCACAGAAATGAAAGTTATAACCCAGAACGACTGTCTTTTCTTGTTAATTAGTGACATTAGTGAGGAAATAATCATCACCTAGATCGAAGACCGTATGTTTTCTGCATTGCATGTATTCCCCATGCTCGATGTGGATAAAGACATTCACATCACCTACAAAAAAATCTGCAAATCAAGGAGATACATAATTTGTTAGAAGCATTCAATGCAATGGAAATGAAAAAAAACAATTGAATCCAAAATATGTGAAAGGAAATAAGTAAAATACCTTCATGCAAGTGAGAAATACTGGTGATGAAGATAGAAGGTAATGTACCCATGGCGAAGTTGCAGGGTGTTGTTGCACTCATGTTTCGATCCCAAACTGATAGAAGACTCCAAAAAATGTGGGATAGAAAGGGATGAAAGATGACACAATTCGCGAGGAGGAAAGTGTAGTAAATGTTATATGCATCGATAAGGGAAACCAAGGTGGTGGAATTAAGGAGAGGTGACATGTATTAAATGTGGCAGGATGTTGTAGTGTAAGGTGTCGGCAGTAAGATAAGGCGGTGGTGATAGTGGATACAGTGGCCATGCAGCCGAATGCCATGAGGCCCCCTATCCACTACGAACATAAGGGAGAGGAATTTTTGTTGGTGGGCCCACACACATCCCAGTCAAGGCACCAAAAGGGGTTCTTTTTCACAGGTTGGTGGAAACAGGCCAGTTGATGTGGCATATGGATGAGTCATCACCAAAAATTTTGATTTGGGGTTGCCAACTAGGAAAGTCAAAAGGAAAAAAATTTGGTTTGGGGGTCCATGTGGTGACCCACGTGGACCTTGAAAGTTAGGGTGTGCACCTTTTGGCTCCTCTCCCCTATGACTTCAAATTTGTGTTACATGGTAAAAATGAAAAAATGTTGGTTCATATCACCTACTCAAATTTTAAGTGTGGTTTTAATGGAGCGGTGTTTGGGGTTAAATATATTACAGAGTGACCCACACTTACAAACTTATGATTGTAGTCAAGAATATACATCACACACCATTAATATTTTTACCCATAACCTCAGTGGAGACTAACAAAGGAAAAAAATCACCGCGGTGATGTCTCGGAATAGTATAGCTGATTTTATTCAATCTACAATATCAAAAACCATCATGCTAGGTCAAAATGAGGCCAATATCCCTTGCAAGAAAACCCCAAGATCCACAAAAACAAAATATTTATCTTGTGCCATTCAAATTATAGGGCTTTAAATGCATCAATCCACCTCCAATTCTAATGTAAAACACTCATTGTACATGAAAATAAATAATAGAGTACCGAATCAGCTAAAACCTCATGTACAAAAATCATTGCATAAAGAAAAATTGTGGTTTCAGTGTACCTTGAGCCATATACCCTGAGAAAAGGAAAGGTTCTTTTATAGTCCACTATACCAGCCATATGTTTTTGGGTCTACACTTGGTGACAACAATATGGGACTACCCCATACCCCTTGTGGGAGGCATCCATTATGCTACAAATGAGGCATACATATCCTACCCCCCAGTGGGGTTTGAACTTGTGACCTCCCTTTCAAGAGTACAAGTTCTCTACCACTTGGCCAACTCATGCATACCTATTAAATTACACTTCCAGCGATCGTTTCTCTCCTCTAATCAGGTTATCATGAAGTTTATCCATACTCGTGAGGAGTCTAAACGATTGTTCTTTAACCAAAAATAATTTTAAACAAGTTATGTTGGTACTCGTCCTTCTTCTTAGGCTTCGAATTGGTGTTTAGAATAACAAAATCTCACATAACAAAATTTATGAGAGACAAAATGTAGGGCTTTACAGACACAATTTTAGCCAAACCAACAATGGATGTTCATGTATAGTGGGTTGTGGAAGCAATAATAAGGGCATGTCCCCATGCGACTGCTAAGCTTATTTTGGCTAGCAACTGTTGCTCAACATTTTTAACAGTAATTTGTAGAGTTGGTGGCCCCATGATTATTAATTTTGTTGCTCATTTTTTGAATAAAAAATAGAATTATTAAATAAAATCCTAAAAATAAAGTTTGTAGATAATTTTTTTAGAAAAGATAAGAGACCAATAAAAAAGAGGGAAAAGAATTTGTGTAGCATGTGTCATTTTTGTGTCTAGCCCTCCTTTTTTTCAAAGCTTAGGGAAAGACCCCACGCTTAGCTTATTTTGGCTAGAGTCACTGCTTAGCTTTTTTAGGAATAATTTGTGGAGTTGGTAGCCTCATGCAACTGCTAATTTTGTTGCTTATTTTTCAAACAGACATTTTCATTAATTTTTTACATAAAATTTAGAGAGAAAAATTTTAAAAATAAATAAATAAATTTAGTAACCAATAAAGGAGGGATTTGTGGAAGCATTTCAGCAGCGGGGTAGTTTTTTATTTTTTTTGCAGTGGGTTTTGTTTCTGATTGGTGTCTGCAATAATTTTTTCTGTTTGCTGGCAGCTGTTTTGGTTCTTGTTTTTTTTCCTGGCTTCAATATTTGCATGGCAGAGATTTCTATGGCATCAGTTGTGAAGCTTTCTCGCATGGACAAGGCTCATAGTGGGTCCTCTTCAAGCATGCATGCACAACAAGCAACTACGTTTTATACGAGTGCTGATCCTAAAATCAAGAAGGTTAATGGGTGTCTTCCTAGAACCCAAGATCGCCCAGTTTTGATTATTTCTCCTGATTTGGTGGAAGATGTCTCATATTGGAGCAGACATGCTCTGATCTGTAAGTTTCTTGGCATTCACATTCCTTTGTCCACTCTGGAAGCTTGGATCCAGCGTTCTTGGAATATTGAGGGGGATATGGAAATTATGCTTGTAGCAAATAGCTATTTTATGGTTATTTTCTTGAATATGGCAGATCGCAATAGAGTTTTTGAAGGTGGCCCATATTTTTATAATCAGGCTAGATTATTTATTAAACCATGGCATGCAGGTTTTAATTCAACTGAAGAGATGCCTTCTCAAGTTCCTATTTGGGTTCGTCTTCCTCACCTCCCCTGGAGTTTTGGCGAGAAGATATCTTACATAAAATTGCTAGTCTCTTGGGAAAGCCTGCGGCGGTTGCTACACAAACCCTTGATAAAAAGGTGATTTCTTTTGCCCAAATTTGTGTTGAGATAGATCTGAATAATCCCTTGCCGGATTCCATGGAAATTTGTTTGGGATCTTCTTCATGGATTTAGCAGTTAGATTATGAATCTCTACCTTTTCGATGTCGGTTTTGTCATGAGTATGGCCATCTCCTGTGACAATGCCCTAAAGTTCGTAAGAAAGCTCATTCCCCCTCTTCGAAACCTCCTCCTCTAGGTAAAGAGGACAAAGGGAAAGCTCCCATGATGGATGAACCTCAGGGAAAGGACAAGGAAGGATTTGTACCAGTTAAAACTAAGGCTAGAGGACGAGGTCAGAAGAGGAAATTCAAGGATAGACAGACAGATGGAGGCTTTAACAGGTTTGAGGTGATGGAGAATTTAGCTTTGGAAGAAGGAGTCCCACATGTGGTCACTTCTAATTGTGTTGGGGTCAGTATGGAGGTTGTACCAGTTCTTGAACAAGAACCAATTCAAGCTATTCAGGGAAAACAAGTGGCTCAGGTGACTTTAAATAATTCCATAGAGGATGACATTATTTTGGCAGATTTAGCTAAAGAATTTTTAGTTTCATCTTAAAATAAGGGTTCATCTCACAGATTGGGAGTGCAACAACGACCCCTTAAGAAAGGTCCTGCTGATAGCTCCTCAAAAGGGCAGAATATGGACCTTAAGAAGATAAAAATGACTGGAGATCTGTTGGTGGAATCTGGGTTTGTTAAACCTATTGATGCTCACTTTTCTCAAACCCCTCCATGATCATTCTCTCTTGGAATGTGAGGGGTTTGAATAG
>MU223781.1:346793-372257 GCA_018584345.1 Thuja plicata | reverse complement strand
TCCGATGGGCTTGTCCCATCAATTTGATCACTTGGTTGATCTTGATAGGGCTATTTGATGCCCTTTCTCTGTTTGTTCTTGTTTCTCTTTCTGTTTGAATAAATTTTCACCCCTCCTTTATTTCAAAAAAGGAGGGAAAGAAATTTGTAAAGACACCTTGCATTTTTTTTCAATAAGAAACACTGCTTATTTTAAGCCCCCATTTTCTTCATGGTTTATTTTTATTTCCTAAACAATAGTTGCTCCACAATAATAGGAAAATATTCTATATTATTCTTTTTTCATAATTTTAAATTTCCATGGGAACACTATAACTGCCTAAATTTAAGTAGAAATTGCACTTAAAAATATCATGAGAACACTTCAACTCCTTAAATTTAAGTAGAAATTGCACTTAAAAATAGCATGAAAACACTTTAAATGCTTAAATTTAAGTAGAAATTGCACTTAAAGAACTCCACGGGAACATGAGGAGATATGACAAAAATATAAGAACATAACAGGAATACAAAGTTAAATTATTCTCATCACTTTATGGCCCATATGCCTCAAATGTTTTGACCAATGATATGAATAATTTTTATTAACTCGAGTTTAAAAAAATGTAATCACTAGTTAAGAGCTATCGCTTGCCTGTAATTCTATGGCAAGAACTAAAAATAATAATAATAATAACAATTGTACTTTGGATTTTCATACAAATTAAAGTTATAACGATGAATATGAAGATTTCTCTTTGCGAATCCCACCAATTACCGACCTATTGATTCCTCCAAAAAGCACAATAATAGAGAGGCGGTGCAAATATTGATATAATAATGATAGCAGTCTGCGAGGAAATATCTTTTGGTGACGATATGATTTACAGGTGCCCCAATTAGCCCTCGATACTTTTTCTGAGATATTTATATAATTTCGTCGATTCAACGAATGACACGTCCAAGACGGGTGTCAAGGATTATGCCGTTAGTTACCTATAAATCCTCTGTGGGGACTGAGAGAAGCTCCAAAATCATTTTCATTGTTTCAAAACAGGATCTTACATTTCAATTTTGGCTATTTCAATCTCACCCAACTGATTTGAATCACACCCAAGTGTTCTCATTCTGTAAAAGTGATCTGCATACATATTAAGAGCAGAAATGTCTTCAGAGAATACTTCAATGGATGCACCCACTACTCAGGTATGTAAAATCATTTCCTTATTGCTTTTCTTATATTCGCAGGACTGCTGATTGGTTTTTTTATGGATGAGTTTTGAATGAATTCTAATAAAATCCACAGATCCAGCAATTTAAGAGATCAAAAGATATCTGTTTTTCAGTTTTTTTCCATGCTGATTCTTTTGTTATCTCGCCATTTTGTAAATGGGTTCTGCAGGAGATTGAGGGGAGATTGAAGGATCTGAGTGTTGAGGAAAAATCCCAAGAAACAACACAAAAGAAGGCTGATGGTGACTCTTCTGCACATATGGAGGTTGAGAAAAGAGAATCAGATGTGGAAGACAAGTCTGAGGCAAAGACTGAGAGTGACAGGGTAGAGGAGAAGAAGGAAAATGAAAAGGAGGTGGAAGTAGATGTGGCTTGTGTGGATCACAGGACTTCTGCTGGAGATGAGGGCAAGACTGAAGATGTTCCAGTTACAGTTGTTCATCAGATTCATGGCAAAAAGGAGGTACCTTCTTCTGGGGTCCTTAACACAGTGGGTGCCAAGGTTATGACCACAGCCACTGGTATCAAGAATACCATTGCTGGAAAATGCAATACTAGTAATGATTTTCCAAGAAACAACTGACTGATTAGGTCATTTAGTTTGGTGGAATTCTGCATTTTTTGAATTTAGGTTGTGGGGAAAAGGTTTGTCTGTATTTTTGTTTATTTATTTGGGATTTAGTTAAAAGAACAGCCTTTTGGAAATATGATTGTTGTATTGTTTGTTGTTGTGTTTGGATTGGCCGTGGCCAGAATATTAATCATTTCAGTTCCTTGTAATGTACAATTCTTTGACTGTTAATAAAGTTTATTGGAATTTTATGCTCAAATCTTTGTTTGCTTGAGTAAATCAAGCACAGTATTCCTTATGGGGTGCTGTTCATTTTATAATGGCAGGGTACATCCCCTGTTACAGTACATCCATGTAAGCCATCACAATGGCGTTCATCTTTTTTACAGTGTCTATTTGGACTCTGGAGTGATTCTTAAAATATCAAATCCCAGAATTTAATAATGGGATTCACATTATTATTTTTGGTTGGAGTTTATGTAAGATTTTTTGTTTTTATTTTCCTTAGATATTCATAATGGGTTTGCTAAAACAAATGAAAATTAAAAACACATTGTGTTGTTAGAGAGTTGTGGGGAGTGTTTTTAAAATTGATAGTTCTATTATTTCTATAAATTTAGAAGAACAATTGAACTTAAAAAAATTGATCGAAAATTCAGTTCTTTAATACTCTTTGATGGGCAGCTGGTTCTTCTTCTTTATATTATCTTTCTTTTAGTAAAAAAAAAAAAAAATTCAAAATTTGAGAAAGTAGAGAGAGTGAACTGTAAATCATTTTCCCTTCAGCCTTTTCTTCCTATGGGAAGCTTACTTTGAGTAATTGACAGGAGGTCTAATATCTGTTGTTTTTGTTATCCTGACCCAAAAAAACATGTTGTTAGCCATTAGTTACAAAACAAAATAGCTAAAACAAAATTCGGTTCACAATGTTAATCATAAATAAACATTCACGGCTAATGAACCATTTATCTAATGAACCATTTATGTTTGCAATAGACAACAAGTTCTGCAACAAATGTTACATTGTTATTCAAAAATAAACTTCCATGTTTATGAATACCTCCACATTCAAGTGCTTCAAAACATCTAATATATTATATTTATGTACAAACATGCACAGCTATTGGTGTATAATATGTTATAATACAAACAAAAATAAACTTTAAATGTTCTCATTTGCACATTCTTTGACAAATCCTATCACAATTTAATGCAATTACTCCAACTGCAACTGGTATTGTACAATCAATTGCTGGTGTAAAGCTTACAAATAAACAAAAAAATAAAGAAAAATTAAAATACAAAATTGAATTGATGAAGCCGTTGTAGAAATCGGAAATAAATGACAAGCAAGTGTAGTATAAAATGACCGATTCTTTCCCACATTATTTTCAAATTCAAAATGACCAACCACAAATTAATGCATTCATTTCCACATTTGAATTTTTTTATACGATGGAATTTGCATTGTCATTTTCATTGCAAATTCTCTCTGTTTGTTTGTGTTGATTATTGTTGATTATTCTCTACATAATTCAAAGCTTAGGTTGGTAAACTGTGCAAATCCCTGAGATCAGGCAGTTGTTCAAGTTGGTGCCTTCGGATATCATTAATTTCATGTTTTGAAAAATCAATACCACTGTTTGTATGTATGTGTTCATTATATGCTTATGAGTTGTTTGTATGTATGTGTTCACTATATGCTTATGAGTTGGGTGTCGTTTGCTTTTAGTGGGATCTTTACGCAAGGTGTTGAATGATTTTATTAAAGATCCTTGCTAACGCTAAATTGGGGAATGTACACAGTTACATTGACTGTATGCATTCTTAAGTTTACATTGGACTGTATGCATTTTCTTTAACCATTTAGTGTATGCATTTCATAAACTAGTGTTGTTCTTATGTTAAACATTGATTGTATGTATCTCTCTTTAATCGTTAATTATATCCATTTATCTTCAATCATTGAGTGTATGTATTTCTCTTTAATTTAACTTGCCTGTATGCATTTCTTTTTAATTATGAGTGTATGAATTTATCTTTAATTATTTTCTAAAATCTATTTGTGCCTTGATTGTAGCCCATCTAAATATGGTTATAGAAAATATAATATCATTGTTTGAGCTTATTTACATATATGGGTGTGATATTGTGTGTTTTCAATCTAAGTTGTCCTCAACTTCATTATTAGTGAGTCATTCTTATCTTGAACCTGATTATCACCCTACAATGAACGGGGAAGAGAATGTCTCTACTAATGATGAAATTGATTTTAACCATAGGCAAAATTGAATCGTGGTATCAATATCACAACATTACACTTGACAAACATAGGTCAATGAGTTAAAACCTATGAATGAGGGTTTAGGTCTACTAGTCACAAGTAGTGCCTCCACTTCATTTATTGTTTCATTTTTTCTTGTAACAATGGTTGTACTCGTTCGCAGTTATGGTTTGATGTGTTTTTAAATCATTGATAGGATTGCATTGAGGGTTTGAGTCATTCATTCTTTTTTTGTCATATTGTGAAATCATTACCTGGAATGTCAAACAAATAGGGGATATTGTCGATAATTTGTTGAAATCTGTGACTTGAATCATAAAATGTTCATGTTTTTTTTTTTTTCATTTTTAATCTTTATTGTGATATTTTGTTCATTTCATTATCATAGGTAAACATGATACATTTGATTTAGTTATTCTTTAATCATGAGTCATCTGGGTTTTTATTGGGTATGAAGTATTATTCAAAATTGATTGTATGCATTTCCCTTTAATCATTGATTGCATACATTTTTCTTTAATCATTGGGTGTATGCATTTCATAAACCATAGTGTTGTTCTTATGTTCAACATTGATTGTATGCTTTACTTCCATGCCTACCACTCTAGTACATGTACATAGTTACAATGACTAAATGCATTCCTAAGTTTACATTGACTATATGCATTTCTCTTTTATCATTGACTACATGCTTTGTTGTACAGACTACATCTTGCTAATCATTACCAAGTCCACATTTAGAAACAATATCATTACCATTTCTTTAATCATATCACAATTGCATCTTCATACTAATTTGTACTATGAAATCATTACATGGAATGTGAATTAAAGAGAACCTTGTCTTATGTTAATCATTACCAAGTCCACATTTAGAAACAATATCATTACCATTTCTTTAATCATATCACAATTACATCTTCATACTAATTTGTACTATGAAATCATTACATGAAATGTGAATTAAAGAGAACCTTGTCTTCTTATGGGCATTCTTATCCCCTTTGCTTCTTGTTTTGTCACCTGCAAAGGCTTCCGACATTGAATATCATGTATGTATATGCACTATATATATGAATATACATATACATACACATACATACATGTGCACATATGTGTATTATTGTGCCCACATACATACATACATATATTTGTCTACATATAGAGACATATTTGGATACACACATAATTTGTGAATATTTTAACGTGCACTCTTAAATTTAAACAAGTAAACCCAAGTATATGTCTCGTGAATGGAAGTATTGTTAATAGGTACAGTGTGGTTGGAGGTTAATTCACTAGCGTGGCATGTGGACAAAAGGGAAGAACATCTGGAAGGCGAACTATAAGAGTAATTCGCAACATGCACTTCACAAATACACAACCAGATGAACACGTCAGTGCACCATAAATTCTAGTTAATGGTTTTGCTATCCCAAACAACCACAACATTGATCAAGTAGGCAATGGAGGGGAGGTGGTCTCAACTGACCTGGCCTCGCTTGTCCCAATCATACAATGGAGTACTACTAACATGGAGGCTATTGTTGGTAGCATTGAAGACAATATCATGTCAGTGAGGGGTGCAACAATAAAGTTGAATATACATGTTTCCAGCTTGAGGGCTTGGTTGATGGGAACAATTGTGACTAAGAGGAATAGACCAAAAACAAATTTAACTAGGGACAAAGAGGCTGAGTAGTTTAGTAGTG
Organism: Thuja plicata; assembly: GCA_018584345.1. Lineage (NCBI taxonomy): Eukaryota > Viridiplantae > Streptophyta > Pinopsida > Cupressales > Cupressaceae > Thuja > Thuja plicata. Next base: position 366,479 of record MU223781.1, on the reverse strand, counting down.
CAAGGACATGGCGGATATGGGTCATTGTCTACAAGTGGGTTAGTTGCAGTCAATTTTTTCCCTAATTACTACAACAAGGGCAAACCCGTTCACTAATGACATGCTAGGGAGATCATAGTGGGTAGGTTTCATAAAGTTTCACCTTGATTTGACAATTAGAACAACTAAAGGAGTGGACAACGACAAGGCTATACAATTTGATCCTTCTATTATGGAAAGTTTCTACGACAACCTAGAAATTATTTACAACCTCAACCACTATGACTCCAAAATAATTTGGAACTACGATGAGATAGGCGTGCAAGCTGGAAGAAACTGTGGAATGGGAGTAATTGCAAGATTGAGATCCCGAAATGTCCCGCATCTTATCTAAAAAACCAGGGAGTGGATCACTTTCCTCACATGTGTGAGCACAACTGGCTTAAGCATACCTGGGTTTTACTTATTCAAAGCAAAGAGGCATGTAAGAAATTGCATTGCCAATTGTGAGCCAAGGGTGTGCATGTCAATACAAGAACACACATGGATGGAAAAGGAACTATTTCTAAATTGGCTAGAACAATGTGCAAGATCCACCCCTGATGGAGTCTCGCCCTCAAATAGGGCGCTACTTATATCTGCACCCACGTGGCGTAGAGGACAATCAAAGAAGCAAGATATTTACAAATAGACATGCTCACACTTCCCGCTCATACAAGCCACAAGCTGCAGCCATTGGATGTGCGCATATTCATTCCTTTCAAAACATACTTCAAACAACATAGGACCATGTGGTTGGAAAACAACCCTCAGATTGAAATTGGATGGGAAGAGTTGGCAAATTTGGCTAGCAAAGCATTCGCGTAGGTATTATCGTTGGCCAATGTCATGAGTGGCTTCCACAGGAAAAGCATTGGGCCACTCATCCAATCTACCCTAGACAATTATATGAGGCCAAGTGAGGCCTTTGTTGTTGAAGAGGATGTACGTTCACCAGAATTAGAGTGATGGAGTTGCACAAAAAGGATATGAAGAGGTCATGACAACAGATACATTTTTGCAACTATGTGGTTACGGACATGATGCAATTCAGGGTTTTGTGAGAGATTTATACACACCGAATGTGGAGACGATACATAATGCATATGAAGGTGTTATTTTTCATCAAAACCATCCCAACCATAAATAAGTGATGTCTAGGCAACCCATGGTGTCGGAATAGACAGTGTAGAAGGCTTGAGTTTTCCAACTCAAGCTAGTGTACCTAATTGATTGCAAGAGGAAACCACTAATACTGGTGTTGCTATAATATTTGTTGAGGAGGAGATCTCCCTTTCAATTCCCTCACCACCATATATTGATCCAGAAGAGGTGGTTCACTACTTCATAAATGCCTTGAATTGGGATCAACAAGATGGTACTAAGTGTCATGATGGGATTAACACAAGTGACTATATTGTTGACTTTGTGTCATGCACACAACAGGACAACCAACAACAAACAATCAATACCAATAGATTCCTCGGACTTCCAGTGTAAAGAGTGTAGCAATCTACATGTGGAGGTCATTTGAGGGTGGTTTGTCTCAGCAGGAAATCACATATACTCACATCCAATGAGTACATTGCACAATTTAATGAATGGGAAGAGATGAAGAAGTTAAATGAGGAGAATGTATAGTATAAAAATGAGCAGATGAGGGGGAACATTAAGGTTGAAAGAGAGGCAACCTAGGTAGTAGCATAATTAATGAGGCTAGAGAGGCAAGAAAAAAATAGAAAGAAGCAAAGGAGAAAGAAAAATGGGTAGAGGAGAAGGCACAACAGAAGGAGTGGGAGAGGAAAGAAAGAGAGGAAAACCCAGTTCAGCCTAAAAGATGTAAACCTGAGAAGGGAAAAAATAATACACCCACCACATCACTACCCTTCGAGCACCCACTTCTGCTTGACATGGTCAACCCTTTCACCCCACCCTTAGTAGGAAGCAGTAATTCGTGGCAATGGATTACTCCTTTGCCCTCACCAAAGATGGAAATAAATGTCAATCAAAGCAACACATTGATATCTCATCTAGCATGTCGAATTCAGAAATCTCCTAATCAACTAACAACTCCTACAAATGGAGGAGAGGCTAGTTCCTCTAGATACTAGTCTCCTCCATTTCTAGGATTTATGGAAAATTGAGTAAAATAGTAGACATTGTAAAATTTTGATCGATGTGGAAACTTAATTTTTATTAAGTGATAATTGTGGAACAGTGATATGATTGAAAATGAAGATAATGTTGCTTGTATGGTGAATTGGAGCATGCCTATGTAACAATTTTCATGAAAGTGAATACGATGTTCCAAGTTTTTGTATTGTATTTTATATTTTTGCATTTATGTATTCAAAAATATTTATGCAATAAGTTCAATGAATTAGGTACATGCTTATGTTTTCCATGTTTGTGTTCAAAAAGTTTATGTACTCTAGTGACAAGTTGTTTCTACATTATTGTTTGACATTACTTGTGTTGGTGCTCAAATCAACAGATTGGATTTCCTATGGACTTGCCAATCCAATGTTGGGAAACCCAAGTGACTTGGCCAAGTAACAAGGTTTCAACCAAGATAAGGCTGAACCTTCTGCAATTTTGGCTCTGCAGAACCAAGGCTGGTAGGCCTATACCTTAGATTTATCCTCCAGATCTCAAGGATTTTTATAGTAGATAAAGTATACTTCAAACTTCTTTCTCTCAAAATATGGAAAGGTACTTGAAAGAAATCTTAACTGAAAGAAGTATGTCACAAAATGCTAACTGAAATGCTTTAATTTATTAAGAGAATGTTTGTAGATATGAATATGAATTGAAAAGGACAAATGGATAGAATATCACAAAACTATGAACAATGAACTAAATAACCATAATCCAATATGCGTATAGACCAATGCCTTATTCTATCATGGGTAATAGAGTCAAAATCATCCCAACCCCATGTACAACCTTAGAGATAGTTTACAAGAAATAAATTAGTTCAAAGGTGTTATGAAATGAACATATAACTTCATATAAGTTCATAGTTATCTCAATTGAATATTACTTTTCAAATGACAGACTGATTGATTGTGGCCACAATAAATTGAATTTAACCATACAAGATGAAAAGACCAATTGACAATAGAGACTATGAACTTAATCAAGAATGTGCAACACCAAACTATCACTCTAAAGAAAGTCTATGGATTTTATCCAAGGGACTAATTGACAATGATATTGAGACAATTCCCATGGATGAGAGAAAAAGGGCACTTATCTTTATTTATTTTGGAAAAATGATACAATTAGGTTCATGTTACAGTTGTTGATCAAAACTATCCAATCTGACTATATTAACCATCATAATCCTTCCCCTCCACATGGTCTTGGTATCCTTATTTATATGTAGTCCAAAGGATGCATGCAAGCTTCAGACCGATGTGTCCTTTGATAACTAAAACCTAATCCTATGATCAACAACTAAACATTAGTTACATTGAGGAATGATTAATCACCCTTGTCAAAACAATCAGTTATCAACCAATTAGCTCTTATGATAATAATTGGATTAATAAATCCTTTGCAGTTTGTCTCTAATAACAATAGCTCTGCATATGATCATTATGGTGCTTCGACCATATGCTTATCAAAAATAATTGCTCCTGATAATGGATATATTTCCTTGCATGTCGAATAACCTCACCATGTTTATCAGGGATGTCGACATCGTTAACCACCCTCTGGTATCCTTCATCTTCTCAAGAATTATTTGTAATATATCTGCATGTGTCCTCTTCTTCCTTAACATTTCTTGAAGATCACATTGTTTTTTTTTCAAATAGATTCATAGTCGCCACCCTCAAAACCCTGCATGTAGTTGTTGACATATCAATTAAATAGATCAAATACATATTAATATAAAATATATTAAAGAATAAAGTATTGAATAAAACTCCCTGTCAACGTTGTCGCCCCGCCTTTATACATCTCTGTCGGTCGAAAACACGTGGCATCACCGCGCAATGGCTTGAAGAGTAAGATTCGTGCATCTTTTCCTTTAGGCATCGCACCCACCATTGATGATTCCCGAGTTTTAATAGACGGTCACGTATTTCATAATTGGTGGGTCTAGGACACGCGTTGTCATGGCGCATTACTTTAGAGGTTAAAAGTCTTGCATCCTGCCATCGAGAAAATGCCCCTGTCGTCGATGCTTTATGAGCCTTAACGGACGATTACGTCTCTCATAGTCTGTGGGTCTAGGACGCGTGTCAACATGTCCTAATGCCTTATGGTTAAGAGGAACACGACGACCGTTGATCTTCATCAGCTTAACTGCCACTTAATCTCTGAAGCACCTCTATCAATCGATCACTTTTATCGATGGGTTAAAAGATCACCGTCAATTTAAATCCACATGCTAAAAGGTGGGGCTTAAGTAATCCATACTTTAACATGCTTCCTAAACCGTCGTGTAACCTTGTCATCCTATTTAACCAATCATGTTATGCCACTTGTATCATTGTTGTTATAGTGTCTCAGCCTCGGTGGGTCCGGGACACGCATCGTTATGGTACATTGCCTTAGAGGTTAAAAGTCCCACATCTTTGCCTTTGAGTCATCGAGCCGACCGTAGATCATATCCGAACTTTAACCATGCATCATCTTTTTTACCGCTTGGACTTCAGTGGGACTGGGACACATGTAGTTATGGCACGATGCATTAAGGTTAAAGATCCTATAGTTTATCTGTTTAGGAAACACGTCGACCGTCGATCGAATCCTGAATTTCTCGACGCTTTGACTTCCTCCGACCTCACTTGGACACGCGTTGGTATCGCGTGATGCCTTGATGAATAAAGGACGGGAATCTTCTCGATTAAGGAATAGCGCTAGCCATTGATCTTTATTAAAGCTTTTGAATCACTAGTCGGATCTGCCCGAAGACATGAACAACAAGAAACCCACGAAAACGTATGAAACGACTAGTTTATTAATTCAAAAAAAATGCAGGCCACAGAATGTAATATTTTAAAAATAGAAAATTTAACAAGATGGATGCACAAGTTAGAATATTTGCAAGGATAAACTATAAGTTAAAGGCACAATTAAAAGGATAAATAATAATTATAAGGGTATAAAATATACTTCCCTAAACTGTATAAATCTGTAAATTTAACCTGCAAATCTGGGTTCCACCAGTGGATCTTTTCTGGGGATGTGTGTTCATACCTAGACACAACAAGATCCTAGCTATCTCTGGAGAAGCATACCATTAGAAGAAAAAAATAATACAATACATATTGTACAAATAAGGAAGAAAAAAACTTGCCTTTTGTAGCTTTCAAGAGAAGAAGGGTTTAAGATACTGACCATGTACAGGAAGCTCATGACGATAACCTTCCAAATCTTGTAAGAGATAAGAACTCACACCTCCTTTACCAATGATGACAAAAGGACCTACCCATAGAGCACCAAATTTTCCATGTTTGCCTTTGTCCTGATCTTTTACATTCCATCTCAAAACCAAATCTCCTTCCTGAAATTTCCTTTTTGTGGTCTTCTTGTCAAAAAAAACTTCACTTTCTATTTTAATTCATGATTTCTCTCTTGAGCATGATTCCTCATTTCATCCAATTCTGCAAGCTGGTGAAATCTATCCTCCATGAAATCGACTTCTTACCATTGTTATTTATTCACAAATTTATACACTGGTAACAAATTATTCAATGGTAAATAGGATTTCTTTCCATAGACAAGTTCATATGGTGCATATCCAGTAAAATTTTTAATTGTAATTATGTCTGCCCAAAGTGCAAGTGGTAACTTTGAATCCCATGATCTCTTGGTGTTGCTCAACATTCTTTTGATGATCTTCATTATATTCTTATTACTAGATTTTGCTTGGCCATTTCCTTGTGGGTGATAAGGGGATGAATACAAAATCTTTATTCCATATTTTTCATGAAACTCGGTGAACTCTACAGATCTGAAACACATAGCATTATCACAAACAATCTTATGAGGAACACCAATTCTTGTCAATATATTTTCAGTGAGGAATTTGATCACCACCTTACTAGTAGCTTGTCTAGTGGGTATGGCTTCCACCCACTTAGTGAAGTAATCAGTGGCCACCAAAATACATTTATGTCCACCACTAGAAGCATCAGTGATTTCTCCTATGAAGTTTATTGCCCACATTTGGAATGTTTCTTCAGTAGACATGGGGATTAAGAGGTAATGCACCATTGTATTTGAGTTTTCCTGAGAATTTTTGACGTGCTTCACATCTCTGAATATAGGCATGGCAGCCTTTAAACAAACAAGGCCAGTAGTATCCTGCATTCAATATTTTATGTGCAGTGGTCTTTGCTAAAAAATGTCCCCCATATGCCCCACCATGAAGATCCTTGAGCACTTTCTTCGCTTGGTATTCATCTAAACAAAAAAGAAGTATACCATCGATGTTTTTCCAGTATAGATCTCATTGTATCAAGACATACTTAGATGCCTACAATTTTACTGTCCTTTTCTGACTATATGTAAGGCTTTCTGGACATTTCATCTGTTTTAAGAAATGTACTATGTTAGTGTACCAAGGGCACCTTTCAATACTAGTCCGGGTCTCACTTAAATCCACCTGATTTACCGGTAATGCATCCATATTTGATTCTCCCATCAATCTTGCTAATCCTTGTTCTCTAACAATTTTAGTGATCTGAATCTCTATATCAAATTCTTGAATTTGATTCACCCACCTACATCTTCTCCCAGTGACTTCTGACTATATGAATATATCCTTTATTGCTGCAATAGGAACATAGGCTACCATTTTTCTCCAACCAAATAAGGCCTGAAGGATTTCGCTGCTTTCACAAGTGCATAAGCTTGTTTCTCATTAATGTCGTAATTTAACTCAGAGGCTTGAAGATTCTTACTAAAGATGCTATTGGTTGTTCATAACCTTCACTATTCTTTTGTAACAAGATAGCAGCAATGGTGTGGTATGATGCAAAAGAAAATAATTGAAATGGTTTAGTATAATCTGGAGACTTGAGGACAGAGGCTTCCTTAACTACCTTTTTAATATTTACAAATGCCTCTAAAGCTTCATTAGTCCATTTCATGTCTGCGCCCTTCTTCAACATCACAACAATTGGTTTAATTATTTCTGAAAAATTTGGGACAAACCTCCTCACAAAGTTGATTTGTCCAAAGAAGGATTGCATCTTTTTAACACTCTTAGGAACCTCAATTTTATCTATTGTGGCAATCCTTTCAGGGTCTATTCTTACTCCATCTTTGGATACAATATGCCCTAATAATTTTCCTTCAGTGAATGCAAAATGACATTTCTTTGGGTTCAATGATATCCCATATTCAAGGGCTCTTTGAAAGATTTGCTCCAAATGTTTGCAATGATCTTCTGTCCTTTTGGAATAAGCAGTTACGTCATCCTGATATATCACCATGATCACATCAATGAAGTCCTCAAAAGACACATCCATTTCTCTTTGGAAAGTAGCTCCTGGATTAGTGATTCCAAAAGGCATTCTAGCATATACATAAGTACCCCAAGGTGTAGTAAATGTTGTTTTATATTGTTCCTCTTCTTTTACCTTCACCTGGTTATACCCTGAGAACCCATCCATCATTGATATAACTCATTGCATGTGACCTTCTGCAATAATGCTTCCATGCTTGGTAATGCATAATTGTCTTTTAATGATGATATATTTAGATTCCTGAAATCTACACAAAGTCTGATATCACCGTTCTTTTTTCTGATAGGAACCAAATTTGAAACCCATGTTGAGTGTCTAATCAGCTTTATTATACCAGTATCCCTCATCTTGATTAATTCATATTTCATCTTGGGACCTAAAGTAGGGTTTATTGGTCTCTTCCTTTTCCTAAATGGTTTCGCATTAGGCTTCAAAGGTATCTCGTGTTGGAAAAGGTCTTCTCGGTAAGCCTTAAGGTCATCATAGGACCAAACAAATACATGTCTATATTTTCTCAATAGTTTGATGATATTTGCTCTGATCTTGGGGGTTAAACTTTTACCCACAAATACTTCTTTTGGAGATTCTTCATTTCCCAAATTTATTCTTTCTACTTCATCCATTGTGATATTAGTGTTTTTCTTGTCCATTTTTTAATCTTTATTGTCAAACAATCTCTCCATTGCTACAATGCCTTTTGGAACCTTATTGGTTTTAAGCTGAATGACCTCCTTTCCAAACAACATTTCCTTCCCATCTTCTATCTCAATATGAGCACTCAAGTCTATCAATTGATCTTCATATTCTTGCTCGCATGCTAGAAATTTGATTATGTCTCCATCATCCTCAAAGATTTGCCAATTGTTAACATTGTCAGGTACAGCGGGCGTGGTTTTAACTTCTACTTGGACAATGTCTTCACAAGGAATGTCATTATGCTTTAATTCCAAATTAGTCATGAAATCTGGAAGGATATTTTCTGATCTATCTATCCAGTTAATAGAAAAAGCATCAAGATATTCTATAGAATCTCATACTTCATTTCTATACCTTTTAAGAAGAGGATGTTTGGCAACAAATTTATTTCTGACTTGAGAAACAATCAATTCAAAATCCCCAAAGACACTTAAACATTTGATTCCTTGTTTACTAGCTATTCTCAAACCAAGTAATAAAACTTTATACTTTGCAACATTGTTAGTACATTCAAAATCTAGCAAAAAGAAATATTTAAATATTTTCTTATCAGGGGCAAAGAAAATGACACCAGCTCCACTACCATCCCTACAACAAGCACCATAAAAATATATTTTCCAAATTGTATTGTTACTTACTTTTGCATGTATTTTAGTTGGTTCAGCATTCTACATTGCATCTTTTGAAATACTTACCTGAAAGTTATCCATATCAGAGTGACAGAAATGTGTAACCAAGCTTGGATCCACATCCTCAATAATATATGGACTTCGAGTCTCCCTATCAATTCTCACATCCCTTCCATTCACTAGGATAGAAGCATAAGAAATATCTAATTGAATACTACCTCCTACCAAACTAGACTATTGTCTGGACAGAAGCATTCCATAATTGGCAAGGACATCAACAACAGTAATATTCATTTTATATGACATTTTAGGACACGTAGGAAATTTAAATTCAACATTTTTTATTATCCCTACAACAGGAACTGATTGATTATCCATAACATAACATCTACCAAATTTGGTATCAACAGTCATCCCTAATTCTTTCATTACATCATTAGGCATAATGTTTACTGTTGCACCAGAGTCTATCATACAATTCTTCACCAATTTATTAGTTATCAATAGAGTAAGATAGAAAGGATCTATTTGATTTCCATTTTTGTTTAAAGTAGTTCCTAGATAAATAGTTGGAGGATCCTTTACTTCTTGGTTAAGATCTTCCTTATTACCTACATTAGACAATATTTTCAAGGCTTCATTTTTGCATTTATGTATTTTAACTATTTCAAGCAAAGGAACAGATATTTTAACTTGAGATAATGCATTAGACATGAAAGAACATTCATTGGGAAGAGATTTACTAACCACCTTTTCTCTTGCTATTTTTGGAAAGTCATGAGGTTCTACATGTTTCTCTTGAGCAATATTTTTGTGCTTCAGCCTCTTTGGATCATTTCCTTGGTCAGGTTTCCCTTGATTTGCATTAAGAGTTCTATTCCTTAACTTGTAATTACTTTTTGCTTCTTTAGCTGCAGCTATTGTGTATGCTCTCCTCTCCTCTTCTGTCAATTTTCTTAATCCTAGAGTCCTCTCCTGATAATCTCCATATTGGTACACTCTATTGAGGTCATCCTTGTAGTAGTATTCATCTGAAGAGCTATAATCATCATATCCCCACATAGGATCTATCGATAAATTATTCATTGTGGGTTGTAGATCATCATCTTGATCTTCATCCTCTTTCCATCTTTGGGCCACAACACAATGCTCAGGAGAATGTGGTAATGTGCAGGCTTCACACCAAGGGTAGCTTTCCACAAGATGGTTGTTTTTTTCTCAATGGATCAAGAGTATGTAATTCTTTATCCACTGGTTTCCCATCTTTCCATGTTGTGTTATAAGGCATGTCCCGCAGTCTGTATCTATCATTTTTGTATAGTGGTCGATTGCTCTGGTTGTACTTAAATTTATCTTTTCCATTATTCATTTGGAGGCCTTTCACCATATTCATAAGCTTATCTAATTTATCCTCCTCCTTGTATTTCTTAGGCTCTTTTGGATTGAACAACTGAGTGTCCTCCCTCATAGCAATTAAACCATATGCCTTCCTATCATTCTCAATAGCTATGGCAATTTTGAGAGCATGTGCTAAAGTAGATGTTTTATGAGATCTGATTTTGTAATTGGTCTTACTATCAAAAGCACCCATGCAGAAATTTATCAGAAAGGCATCAACAGGTTGAACATCTCTTGGAATCCTGTTTAAAACTTTATTGAATCTTTTGTTGAATTCAACTACAGATTCATTCTGATTTTTTTCATACTTGTCGATTCATGTGATGCAAAAGAAGTGTCATTATGATCACTAAATTGTTCTATGAATTGATTAACAAATTCATTCCAATTAGATATGGATCTATCTAGCAAACTTGTAAATCATTCGGCTGCATCTTCCATGAGAGATTGAACAAAAAGATTAATGTATACATCCTCATTGAATTCATCCAGCTCCTGGATAACATTCTTCAAATTTGTACAGTGCACTTTAGTTGATTATGATCTGTTCCCTGAAAACCTTGGAATTGCATTTCTTAATTCATTTTTTATGTCATTAGGGTATCCCCTTATGCCATAAAAATCTAATTGCCTGTATTTGTCAGAAACCATTGGGGCTCTATAGTTTTTTCCATTTTGATTGATTGCTCCATGCCTTAGATTGTGGAATTCTTGATTATTCATTCTTGGTCCAATATTTGGGTTGATATTATAATCTCTTGGGCCATAGTTCTGTGCTCTATTATTTTGATATCCATTATACATTCTTCCATCATTTTGATGCCCATGATGTTCATATTGGTTAGATCCATTAGGATTCATCCTACTATCATGGTTATGATGTTCTCCATTGTTTTTTTGTCCCCAATGACCACTTCTTTCATTCCCATTGTTGTTTTTCTCACACCTTCCTCTATTGTCTGGTTCAAACAAGGGATTACTATGATCAATGTTGAAAATATGCCCCCCATTCTTTCTATGAGGGGGATTGTACACATCATTTCTATCATCCTTAGTCATTCCTTTATCTCTTGGCGATTTGATTGCACTTCTTTGTATTCTCATCTTCCTTAATATCTCTTTTGGTTGCCTCTTAAGAGCCCTGGTCATTTCTTCGTCATCTGAGCGCGCACTAGCTATTTCACGAAATATAGCATCCCATTTTCTTCTCTTTCAGTCATCTTCTTATTTGTATCATGATGAGACTCATGTTCTCCCCTATCAACTTGGGAAAAATGATCGCAATTCTCATCATTATTCTCATGACTATGATGACTTGAACTAGGGAATTGTTCACAGGCAAATTCTTGATCATCCCTATCAGGGTATATCATGTGTGGTCCATACATCAATTTTTATTTGAATCCTTACTTCTCCTTGTTGGTTCCAACTCAATAAAATTGTCTTGCCTTAAAGATCTTCTTCCTAACATAAATTTATCACTTATATGTTATAGAATTTCAAAAGTAGAGTCACCACTTTTTCATCAGAAAGAAATTAATATCTCACAAGTCTGGGTTCCTATCTCCAATAGAGTCTTAATCTTCATATTACTACCAAAAAAATTTAGAGTTCTTCAAATTGTCCTTACACACAATCCCCAGTAGAGTTGCCAATCTGTTGGTGCTCAAATCAACAGAGTGGATTTCCTATGGACTTGCCAATCCAATGTTGGGAAACCCAAGTGACTTGGTCAACTAACAAGGTTTCAACCAAGACAAGTCTGAACCTTTTGCAATTCTGGCTCTGCAGAACCAAGGCTGGTAGGCCTATACCTTAGATTTATCCTCCAGATCTCAAGACTTTTTATAGCAGATAAAGTATACTTCAAACTTCTTTCTCTCAAAATATCGCAAGGTACTTGAAAGAAATCTTAACTGAAAGAAGTGTGTCACAAAATGCTAACTGAAATGCTTTAATTTATTAAGAGAATGTTTGTAGATATGAATATGAATTGAAAAGGACGGACGGATAGAATATCACAAAACTATGAACAATGAACTAAATAACCATAATCCAATATGTGTATAGACCGGCGCCTTATTCTATCATGGGCAATAGAGTCAAAATCATCACAACCACATGTACAACCTTAGAGACAATTTACAAGAAACAAATCACTTCAAAGGTGTTATGAAATGAGCATATAACTTCAGATAAGTTCACAGTTATCTCAATTGAATATTACTTTTCAAATGACAGACCGATTGATTGTGGCCAGAATCAATTGAATTTAACCATAAAAGATGAAAAGACCAATTGACAATAGAGACTATGAACTTAATCAAGAATGTGCAACACCAAACTATCACTCTGAATAAAATCTATAGATTTTATCCAAGGGACTAATTGAAAATGATATTGAGACAATTCCCATAGATGAGAGAAAAAGGGCACTTATCTTTATTGATTTTGGAAAAATGATACAATTAGGTCCATGTTACAGTTGTTGATCAAAACTATCCAATCTGACTATATTAACCATCATAATCCTTCCCCTCCACATGGTCTTGGTATCCTTATTTATATGTAGTCCAAAGGATGCATACAAGCTTCAGACCAATGTGTCCTTTGATAACTAAAACCTAATCCTATGATCAACAACTATACATTAGTTACATTAAGGAATGATTAATCATCCTTGTCAAAACAATCAGTTATCAACCAATTAGGTCTTATGATAATAATTGGATTAATAAATCCTTTGCAGTTTGTCTCCAATAATAATAGCTATGTATGTGATCATTATGGTGCTTTGAACATATGCTTATCAAAAATAATTGCTCCTGATAATGGATATATTTCCTTGCATGTCGAATAACTTCACCATGTTTATCAGGGATGTCGACATCATTAACCACCCTCTGGTATCCTTCATCTTCACAAGAATTCTTTGTTCTGGAAAAGGATGTGCTAAATTAAATCTAACAGCCCCTTTTCCAATCCTTGGGCGTCATGTTCCATTCTTTATTTTACATAAGGTTTAAGGAAGTAAACTCTAGTTGACTTCAAACTCCTTACCCTAAATGCATATCCAATGCCACATAAGACTCTACAAATATGGATGTAGATTCAGGATCACATAGAGGTTACAAGAGAAATGAAAATAAAACTCTCAAAAGAGAATAAAAATCCAAAACAAGAAGATGATTTTCTCTACTAGTATTTGGATGATGCCCACTCCCTTGTAAGCCTTATTGATGATTTGAAGCTTGTACAATTCTTGGATGAGAGTTCTTGGATGAGGGTGGCTAGATGAGTTCTAGAATGCATATAGACAAAGCTTGATTTTGGAAGAGGGCATTTATTAATGGAATCAAAGATGTGAATTTACCAAAGTGCACAACACCAAACAATTTAGGAGTTATTCTCTACCAAGTTGAACGAAGGTTCTCCAATTGATCGTGTCCTCCAAGCCATAAGCAACCCAAGCAATCTATGTAGTTGAATACCACAACAATGGTCCAATCATATTGGGGATCGCACTATTTATGGGGGCAAACAATGTTCCTACCGTTCATGAGGGTATGCAACCAGTTAATTTGAGGTCATGTTGTCCATTGATATGGTTTGGATAGCCTTGAAGGCTAAGGTAAGGACAACCATATAGGTACGAAGTTGGATGCAATGCATGACTTTTATAGATCAATCTAATGGTATATAAAATGTTGATAGACAATGAACCTAGGTTGGCAGAAGTTACAGCAGATTTATAGCTTCAGATAATTCAGTAAGTGGTCTTATGTTCGGTACCAGATTTAAAGCTTCAGAAAAATTAGTAAGTGATCTTATGTTTGGCACCAGATTTGTTTCCGATAGGAAAGAAGATGATGCTACTAATTAAGAATATATGATATAATGTTTGTTTTGTTATAACTACTAGGCCCAATAGTAGTTATATTTCTCAATCAACAAGGGCTGCAGCTCAATTTCCAACAAAATTTTAATCACGCGCACCAACTTATGCAGCAAGGGGCAATAGCAAGCAAGCCGATAACCATATTTTCCCTCGAGGACTCCCTCAGGTGCTGCTAAATTTTGATGCTAATAAATTCATATTGCCGATTGCGAGTCAACTCCATGTAAACTGATACACTCGAAGTTGTGATATGGCCTATCAAGTTATTGTGATCAATTCCAACTAGACGTTATGGTCGGCAATGAACTTGTAATTGCACTGCTATTATTTGAGTGCATTCTTATGATCTTATCGACATGCCTACGTCAGATTCATATCGCAATTTGAGAACTTGGATAGTGGGCATAGAATGTTTTTCAACGACGAAAGTATGCAAATAATAATTAGATTATCTCACTAATAAGGTAATATCTTATCTAAGCATCATCTATTTTCACATGTACACAAGGCATTATTTAATGCTCCAATGCCACGCCAGGTTTCCTACATAATGGCCCATACCTACAAAACCTAAACGTTGAGAATTTTGTAAAAGCTCATAAATAGTTAGTACCTTTATATAGGGTTGTGTACCTTTATAGCAGCTAATCCTTAGTAACAACTTGACTAACCTAGCCCATACAAAGGTGAGCCTTGAATACCAAGTATTTAATATAATAGCAAAAGCAATTTAAGTTGGGGTCTTATGAAGGGAGTTTAAGTTCTATTTTAGAAGAAGAGGGTGATCCCATGAACAAAGTTTTGTTTGGCTACACAATTATTTGGAATCTTCTCCTTCAAAATAAGAGCCCATATTATTTAGCATTGTGTATTTAAGGGGGTGAAAAGGGGGTGGGGCTAGTAATTGCCTTGCTAACTTAGGAATGCATTTTGCCACTTGTCAAACATTTAATTTTGGAATTTTTTATTTTGGAAGGAAAATTGTTTTTTTATTTTATTTTTTTATGCACAAAGTATGGAAGAGAAAGGTATTGTATTCATGATACCACCCGCTTTCTTAAATGTCACCGTATAAGCTTTTAAGCTGAACTAGACTGCAAAATTCATGGGACCGCCACCTTTAAAATATTCCTGAAAAGTAGCAAGCAACTCTAGCTCTATTTTTTAGGAAGCCCCCTTCCATGGGGCCCCAGCCTTAGCGAGTGTTCTAAAATGTTGCGGGTCCCATAAAAAGTTTAAATGCCCTAACCATAGTAAATTAAACATTTTCTTACTTGGCCAAAAGCAATTTAGAAGAATTGTCATGAAACCAGTCCTTTGGATTGGGCAGCTCACTGAGCTCAACATAGCAAAACTTGCAATTCCCAAACATAAAAGTTAACTAAGAATTCCAAATCCCATTTGAAATACTAGTCGGTTTAAAGAAAACCAAACTAATCTATAAACTGTTTGCGGGACTCAATCCCAAGTATTATTTTTTTGTTGGAAGTTCAGAGAACCTCTTTGGCTAAGAGCCAAGGACTGAGGGGTATACATTCCGCCAAAATCAGCCGGAGGAACGATCCCGGCCTCATCCCTTATGGTGTCGAAGCCATGCACTCAGCAAGACTTGATCCCAGGTGGGCTCATTGAGAACCAATTGACTTCACCACTAGACCAAGGGCCCATTGACAATCCCAAGTATTCAAATGTTGTTCGATGAAAAAAAAAAGTCATGCATAGACCTATATTTTGATTTAAAATTTTATACAAATTATAAAGAGGGGAAGGTTCACCATCGGAGAGTTCACATAATAGAAAGGCTTGTCATTAGTATGTGAAAAGAGTATTCCATGAATTATAATTTATATCACCATAGCTCCCCTAAAAACTACAAAACAGAACTCCTTAACTTTGATTTTCTTCCACCAAAATTCTTGCATTTGGTTGGTGTAATGTCTTTCCCTTCCACATGGCCTTTTATAACCAAGAGCAAATGAGAACAGTTGCAAAACTACTTTGAATGTATTGTGCCAAGTTGGCTAACGATTGAACCTAAAAAAAGCTTAACTCTTTTATTAAGAAACCCAAGGGCATTGTACATGTGCCATGCATTTCATCAAAATTGGTAGGCTCTCTTGCCATGCCAATGATATTCTACATCAAATTCTAAATCTTGGTCACAGGCTTACAGTGGGACACCTACAACATAATGCAAGGCGTAGCAATATCATCATCTATAGGATAATCAAGATATTGCCCGTTGTCACACACCAGCCAAGCATTTTTAAATAAAGAGGCATGCTATGCCCAGCAAACCAACTGAAAAGCACAAACTCAAATGTAATTTAAAGCTTATCAAAACCAACTTGTGTCAAGTTACATATAAAAGCAAACTTTGCTATAAAAACAATTGAAAGAGTAAAATGAACTTATTCTTATTCATCTTATCAGAAAATAAAAAATTAGTCCTTGAAGAAATCTTACATGTTACAATATGCTAAAAAATGGAGCTGTATATAGCTCGTGCTAAATTATTGGATATTTTTTCCTGCAGAACTTCTGTACCTGGAAGGTATGCAAACAACATAAACAGAATAACAAGCAAAAATTTGAGAGGCAGCTCAATGCAATCAGTGCTTTACATTAATTATTCCCACTCCACAGTGGATGGAGGTTTTGAGGTTATGTCATATACAACTCGATTAACTCCCCGAACACTATTGCAAATCTTTGCAGAAACTTCAGCAAGGAACTTTGGGTCAAATTGGTACCTGTAACTCAAGTAATTATATGCAAGTTAGCCTGACTAAATTAACCATTCTAACAAATAGTTACAAAACATGGTACACAAACACTTAAAGCAGGTCCAGATTCAAGATAAAAGCACACTTGGTCCTAGTTGTTCTACCATGTTTGTCATTTTATAGTCATATTTATAGTAGTTCCGAACCCTAGTCAGATTAAATATTTCCTTGCAACTGTAAGAACTCATTTGGCATTACCAAAACTACAAAAACAATTTTAAAAGATCATATAAGCCCAAAGAGAAATGGGCCAAATGGCAGAGAAACTGGAAGGAGAAACACACCAATCTGCAGTCATTCCATCTTCACTAGTTATGGCTCTCAATGCAATTACGTGAGAATGGGTTCTTTGATCACCTTGCACACCAACACTCCTCACCGGCAAGAAAACAGCAAATGCTTGCCAAATTGAATCATATAGTCCTGCATCTTTGATTGAATTGATGAATATCTCATCAACCTGTCGAATAGAGTATTATACAATCAGAATTTTAGGCAGGTATCATACAACAGTGATTGGTGCATTTACATTAGTCATATATGTGTACCAGGCGTAATGTCTCCAGAGCATTCCCTTCAGTGACATCCCCCAAAATACGCACAGCTAAACCAGGACCAGGGAATGGATGGCGCTTAAGAAAAGACTGCGGTACGTTCAAAAGTTCTCCTAGCTTGCGTACCTGTCAAAATCTTGTGATAGTCATAAATCCAAGGTTATAGTAACAAAATAAGTTAATATTGAAAACACATTGGAAAAAACACACTCATTATTGAAATGAAGAGTATCAAACAAATAAATGTGATAGAAAAATATCGAAGTAAAGAAACCTCGTCTTTGAAAAGCCACCTAAGTGGCTCAATAAGTTTCAATTTCATATCCTCTGGAAGCCCCCCAACATTATGATGGCTCTTGATTGTGTGGGAATGATTTCTCCCACTCCCTGGTGGTGGACATGACTCAATTACATCTGGATAAAGAGTACCCTGGACCAGAAATTTAGGCTTTTGCCCCAATTTGTTTTCCAGATTTGAAGAGAATTCATCAAAGATGTGGATGAATTCCCCTCCAATGATTTTTCGCTTTCTTTCAGGATCAGTTACACCTTTCAGCTTACTAAGAAATTGACTTGCTGCATCAACGCAAGTCACTGGCAAATGAAGCTCGCTTTCAAATGTGGCCAAAACGCGTTCTTTCTCCTTATACCTGACAGAATACCAAGACTCAATGTCATTGGGAACGATAATCACTGGTCACATTCATATCAAGAAAATGAGAAACTCAATTATCCTAACCTAGTTTTCTATTTAAAAATTGATACATCATTCATGCTCTTCAGCTCACCTCAGAAGCCCATTGTCAACAAAAACACAGTGAAGCCTGTCTCCAATTGCTTTATGCACAAGAGTTGCAGCAACTGTAGAGTCAACACCACCTGATAATGCACAAATAACAAGGTTCTTTGGTCCAACAATAGTTTTAATTGTTTGGATTTGCTCTTCTAATACATCTTGTAGTTTCCAATCAGCCTCAATGCCACAAACACTGAAAAGAAAATAGTGTAGTGTCTTCATCCCATTTACTGAATGGGTCACCTGTAGAGCACATTTTCCAATTCAAATGAGATTAGAAACAATGCAGCTGCAAAATAATGAATTCATGATGGAAGTACGTAAATGCATTTACTAACAATGAGGTATAAATATGCCCTAGAAATTTTGAAACCTAGACTTTGGGCCCTTTTCTCAGCCCGTCATTTTTATTAATGTAGAAACTGAGCACGAATTGTACTCGTAAATTTTACTCTACTTCAAAGAATAGCACATTGATGTGAAGTTAACAACTCAATACGGCCAAGGCAGCTAAAGGTAGTAGGTACAATTGCTGAGCCACAAATAATCATGTAAGCATCTCGATTTTATAATCTCATTTATTAGAAATGTGAAATACAAAATGCGCAGTACGTGGGCATTAGAGAGATATATCTGTACATTTTTTTAATACAGAAACTCATTGAACTTCATGCTGCAAATATATTTTATTACTCAACCCTGAAACTAAATGAAAAATTGAAAACTTTTTTACTTCGAAAAATCATCAGTAGATAAAAGGTAAAATTAGATATTGCAAAAAAGAAAAGGAAAAATCTATGTTACCGGATTTGCGTCTGGGACCCTGGATCCGGGTCCGGGTCCGGATTCTCGACCCGGTCCGTGCTGGATCCGGGCAGGGTCCGTGCTTTAAATCAAAACTTAAAATGTACCTGCATACTTTTTTTGTTTCAATATTTTTTAAGATATTGTAGTAAAAGCTTATAGTTTTGCAGGTTCTCTGTAGCCTGGTGGGCATACACATTTCCAATGACAGCAGCATCAATAGCTACTATTAGATATTCTCACTCAGTAGACACCACTTTCACCAGAATCCTGGCACTAGTTGTCACCTTCATATCTTCTACAACTGTCTCAACTCTATTTGTGACAACCTTGTTACATGCATTAGTTTGGCGCTCTCTGTTTCCAAATGACTTGGCCATTGCAATTAGTCATAAGCGCATCAAGCAAAAGGTCAAGAAGAAAAATCCTGCCAACTCTGACCTGGAACAACATACAGCTTCAATTCGGCGTAGCATGGAAATACTGAGATCAGGCATTAAAAAACAGCAAGCCAAATTATTTAACCGGAACTGAGAGCTCCCAGCCACACTCCCCAGAAATATATCTAACAGCAATAGAAAGCAAATCAGTGATATGCTATCATTACATATTTCAAGTGC
>MU223781.1:330378-346633 GCA_018584345.1 Thuja plicata | reverse complement strand
ATATATATGTTTTAGAATGTATAATGTTTTAGAGTTATGTATATTTCTCTTATTATTTTTATATATAATGCATATATATATATATATATATATATATATATATAAACTCATGAATCCCTACGAACCCAAACGGCAAATTCTTTTTTTCACGAATCCACGAACCGGATTCATGAGCCCGAATCCGTCCCCGAACCCGAATCGGCAACTTAGGGAAAAATGAATCATCCGACATCAAAATTCATTTTTCACATCCAAAGACAGTAATGTTGAAATTTTAGAAACTACTTTCTGCAAAATACTTGTAATATGAGTTGTAGCTAACTTAAAAAAAATGGAAGTGTTACCTATTTTCCACTTCTGGGTAAAAATAGCCCAAAAAGTCTCCCACTAGGTCTTGTGACAAGGTTTTATAATGTTATAAATGGTTAAGGGAAAAGAAGCTTTCAAAGTATTGTTAAATAAATAAAAGATAAAAGGAGGGCCCTTGTTTTCGAATTTGAGAGAAGAAACGCTTTCTAGGAGTGCTTTTCATTTTGAAATCAAGTCAAAAGTTTTATCTTTCATATTAAAGGGAAAAGACTTAAGTTTTTTTATCAGCTTCCATGCCCAATCGGACTCTAACTCATCGTGAATTAGCTTCAATCTTGAGTAAGAGGCAACGGGAGTTGGGGAAAAGTTAACCTGATATGCCCGTGAAAGGAGAAAATCAAGTCATGAACAGCAGTATATCGGGTTTGTGCATGGAAAGGGCAGATAACCCAGAGGAACAACATCTTCCAATAGAAAGAAGCAGACTTCTAAAAGAGAACGGTAGTTTTCTCTTTTAAACAGCAGATTCTTTATACAAAAAGTGATGGAACCACAAGTGAATAGAAAATCTAAGAGCTAGGGTTCATACTCAAAGCTTTAGAGGAGTTACTTTCTTCGTTTTATCGAGAGATTTTTCCCCTATCTTAAGGCATGTATTCACCGTTTTGTTCTAGAAGAAGATCTTTTCTTTGTTCCTGAATATTTTCACTATTTCACAAGGTTCACATGGCTAAAATTATTTAACTATTCTAAAGTAAAAGCATGATTGTTATGGAAGAGGGTTTTACTCACTGTTCAATGGGATTTTGATGGTTCATGATCAAACATACACTCGTTATTTGGTAAGGTCAGTACATTGTCTATTCAAAGGCCACATTGATGATCAGTAATGCTGCAAGATGGAGCAGCAGCAGGGCATAAAATTCTACAACCCCACCAATGCAGAAGGTTTGATTTCAATGAGTAGAAGGGTTGGTTCCATCATTTAATTGCATTGGACAACAATATTTGTTTAAACACAGTGCATGGACAGTGAGATCTAAACAAGAACAACAAATTCTTTGAAGATCAACAGATCTATGAGGAAAAGTAGCAGTTGTTTGTTAAAAGAGCAGCGTCTCATGGGTATAAATAGCTGTTTGTATGAGGGAAATGCCATTTTTATGCCTAAAAAGACCAGAGGTGTCATATGAAGGACAGCATGAATGCATTCAAAGATCTTGACTCTGTCATAATGAACAGCAGAGAATGGCAATAGTGCCATGTTGAGAGCAGTCACGAGGGACAGAAATTTGTTCATTGACAATAAAGGTCAAAGAATTTCATTAAGGGCAGCATCAAGCATATGGAAGTGGTCATAGAATGTCGTAAAAAGCACAGTCAAAGAATGTAGAATGGTTTAGAGTGCAAGATATACAGAACAATACAGCAAGTATTCAATGGTATCATCAAGATATTTACCAATAAATAACTAATTACCAATACCAATGTAATGCACAGAGTACCATACCAGAACACCAAGATGGCGAGGAAATGTTTATTTCTATTTTTATTACCAAAAACCAACCATTCCACAACAAAAACCAAAGTACTTATATAATAGTCGGTTGGTTGGGAAAACCAACGGACGCATCTCCTCGCTACTAACTACCCTCCCACAAACCATAACAAAGTCTAATACAAAATGACTTTATTACGTACTACATATATCCCCCCCAAAAAAAATGTCATCTTCCAGACGACTAAATACAACAAAGAAAATCAGATTTCAGTCGGGTTGTGAAGACATCCCTGGACTTGGGGCTCATTCTCGGATGCGCAGAAGATCCCGCTCAGCAGCCTTCTATTTGGCCCGAACTCCTTGGAGCACCCGGCGTGCATCCATCTTTTTGGCTTTAGCTGCTACTACTTTTCCTTCTAGATCAGCCCGTTCCATCTTCCAGTTAGCTTTCCACCTAGCTTTGTCCTCTTCCCAATCCTTCTTCATTTGGTTTGCCAAGTCTTTTTCTTGTTGAAGCTTCAGGTATGTCCTCCTGAAAGCCACCTCCATTTCTATAAGAGTGTGCAAGAGGGGTGGTTGTTCCTGTTCCTATTCCTGTTCCTGTACGATGATGCCTGGGGCTGTCCATATTTCACCTATTTCTTCTTGTTTGCATCCACTCTGGTGGAGTAAGCCCCAGTCTGTATGGCATTTTCCTTTCATGAATATTGCCAGGGACTCCGCTGCTCTAATTATAGCTTCCATATTCTGACTTTTGGCCTGCTGGATGATTTCCTTCGTGGTGTGCTCCATAGCTAGCAACTCTTTGAGGAATCTTGTTGCTTTATCTTCTAATGAAGTCATATCTGAATAGTGCTCTGGGGTGTGTTTAATCCCTGTTACGTTCTCTTCTTCTGGTTTTATGGGTGGTGGGGAGGGTGGTGATGCCATCCCTACCTCCTCAAGCAGCCTATCTGCCTCATCCAGTACTGTGTCTTCAGCATCTTCCAGTACTACGTCTTCAGCATCCTTACTCTCTACATCTCTTTTATTCTCCGCAGCCTGTACCACCAAGGCAACCGGGTGGGCCACTTCTATTCCCTTGGGGTGTGTGGAGTCTTATCTTATGTCCACTTGTTTGCTGCCCCCTGAGGTCTATGACCTTGGTACGAGCCTGTTGGTCTGCCGGAATGAGGTTGGCTACGCCAGGCAAGGAGAGCCTTGTGGCTCCCCATCCTTGTGGCTCCCCATTTAGGGATCTTCTGAGGTCCGCTTCCTTCTTCTTCTGTGCTTGGGTTCCCCTTTTCTGTCCCCTTAACCTCTGCGCTGGATGTGGTACGGATGTCTTCCATACTAGGAATGGTACGGCCTTCTTCCGTACTAGGAATGGTACGGCCTCCTTCCACTACATCCGTACTAGGGATGGTACTGACTACTTCCATGCCACAGGCTCCTTCCTGACTGCTGGTGGTTTTGTGAATCTGAGCGTACTCAAGTACCCCTCCTGGCAATGGGCCTTCCCCTCGTGGGAGAAATGTGACATCCCTAGATGTGCCCTTCATGTGGCCAAAACGGATTTCCTCATCCTGGGAGTCTGAGGAGGTATCCATACTAACCTCATCCTCTTCTGAGTTGTCATCTCCAACCTCTTCCTGGCTTGAACCCTCGCTATGTGTTGTTTGACGTTTTATTGCCTGTCTTGGTTTCTTTTTCCTTGGTTCTCCTCCACCTGCTCCGAAGGTGTCTTAGTGGACCCAGTATGTCATGGCTGGTTTGTAAGGTTCCACCCTGTTGGCTGGGACTAGCCCTCCCCTATGTTCAGCAGCCACCTGCGTGCGAACTTTCCAAGAATGATGCTATAGCATAATGAGGCATATAAAATGCTTTATGCTTTAATTCCATGAACTCATATGGCCGTTCTGAAAGGAACTGCGCCCAGTTATACACCTGTCCCCTGTTCAACCCATCAACTACTGGTAGCATCCAGAGGGCTATGTCAGATGTGCGGCTGCAAGCGGTCAGTTTACTTTTTACCAGATCCACAACTCATCGCCATTCTTCATTGGCTATAAAAAATTTCTTTAGCCCTCTACTATTCTTTTTGTTGAGAATGCTTCCCCATTCCTGTTTCGTGAGGTCCTTTCTGCACATTAATTCCAACCACTTCTTCTTTTCCTCTGCTGGCATTGCGGTTTTTGTGAGTTCTTGTCCTCTGTTAGGTATTCCAAATACCTTGTTTATTTCCTTGGCAGAGTAGGAATTGGTTACAGTTTGGTGGGAGTATCGAATTACCGATTTGTGTGCCTGTTTATCATAACCAGCCACCATCGTCCGCGGTATAGATTCAAATTCTCTCAAATCAAAAATGGGCATAAAAATTATTTTATCTACCTCTGCCTGCCGTAATGCTTCTTTGAGGGTGTGCTTGTCTTCTGCATTCTCCCACCAGGTGCGGCATCCACTTCCTATTACGCTCTCAAAGCTTATATTGGCAGTTGTAACTCTTTCCATGCTCTTCCCTTTATCCTTCGTGCTTGTCATCTTTGTCACCTTTCTCACCTGTAAGGCTGGATTTTTCTGTTTGGAATCAGTAATTTTCCTTTGCTTGGGCTCCCTTCACCATCTTATTGTCTCCCACCAACTGTCGTATTCCCTTATTAACTATCTTTCCCCAACCATTTGTATATAACCCTTTTCCTTAGTACCTGTCCACGCTTTTCGTCCGTACGGCGTACGCTCCTTCAGAAGCCCGTACGACCCTTTGTGTACGGCCTTCTCTACCTGCTCCCGACGTCGCCCGTACGACCTCCTCCACCATAGTACGGCCTGCCCAAGACTGCCTTCTGTGCGGTTGCCTTTCGTACGCCCCTTGTTCGTACTCTGCCTGTCCGTACGGTGTACGGCGTACGGTCAATATGTAAGGTTCATAATGCGTGCTTTGTGCAACATGGTTCATACAGCGTACGGCTTTTTCTGTGCAATCTAGTTCGTACAGCCTCTTGGCCTCCGTACGTGCGACTCCTTTGCTTGTGCTATGTGCAGTCTGGTCCGTACGGCGTACGGCTTCTTCTTTGCAATCTAGTTCGTACGGCCTCTTGGCCTCTGTACATGCGACTCCTTTGTGCCCTCCACTTCTTCCTCTCTTTCGTTCGTACGGCGTACGGATGCCTCCCTGGTGCTGAATTTGCACACAACCCCTTCCACTTTCCTCTCTCTGACCGTCCTCCTTTTCTCCGTATGGTGTGTTTATAATACTACACTGGAGCCTTTTATACAACTAGCGGATGTTAAGGTTTGGTCTTATTATTTCCCTCATCCCATTTTCCTTGGCTTTTTCTTTTATTTCTTCTATTATGTCTAAGTGACATATGGGATGTATCTCTATTCTCTAATTATAAAGCCTTAGTTTGGATCCATTTACTAAGTCTTTTAAAGGGATTATTATCCAATGTGGATAATTTTATGGCTCCATTATCTCGTACCTCCATAACTCTGTACGGTCCCAACCAGCGTATTTTGAACTTGTCTGGCTTAATTTCATTTTTCCTGTTGTACTTGAGTACCAATTGGCCTGGTTTAAAATTCATTTTCTTCAAGTGTTTGTCATGCCAAAATTTCCGTCATTCTTGTGCCACCTCGGTGGCCCATTGGGCGAGAGTCCTTTCATCCAATTTTATTAAAGTATTGAGTCTTTCCTTTAGGCTCTCTGTATCTCCTAATCTGTGCTCAATTGCTATTCTTAAGCTGGGTACTCCATATTCCATAGGCATCACAGCCTCTTGCCCATAAATTAAGTGAAAGGGTGTGTACCCGGTGGTGGCTTTGTAAGTCGTCTTGTATGCCCACAGAACTGCTGGTAGTCTTTCCCCCCAATCTCCCTTTTCCACTCCACTAGTCTTATATAGGATTGATACCAATATTTTGTTTGTGGCCTCTACTTGGCCATTCGCCCTTGGATAGTAGGGAGTGGAAAATGGGTGAAAATTTTTGTACTCATTTGTCATTGTTCTGATTGTTTGATTCACGAAATGTACCCCTTGTCACTCGTAAGCTGTAGCGGTATGCCAAATCTTGTTATTATTTGTTCAGAGAGAAATTTTGCTGTACTGAGAGCTATGTTGTCTGGGGGTGCTCGTACCTCTGCCCATTTTGTGATGTATCAGTTGCTACCACTATGTATCTCCATCTGTGATTATTACTAACAGGGAGGGGCCCTACAAAGTCCAACCCCCATCGCTCAAACAACTCTTGTGGTTGGGACGGAAACAACGGCATGAAGTCTCTTTTCAGGGGTTTCCCTGCCCTTTGGCACGTATCACAGCTCAGGACCCATTCCCGGGCATCTGCATGTATTGTGGGCCACCAAAGTCCTGCCAACAGCACTTTTCGAGCTGTTGCATCAGGCCCCATGTGGCCTCCGGCCAACCCTTCATGTGATTCTCTGAGGACTCCGGGGATTTCTTCTTCCACTACACATCCCCTTAGGATTCCGTCTGGTCCCATCTTGTATAGCAATCCCTCTATTAACTGAAATGTCTGGCTCTTGAGTGCAATCTTCCTCCTTTCTGATTTTGGCATTTCTCTTGGAAATGTGGTTGTTGAGAGGTACTGTCCTATCCCTTCATACCATTGACGTAGTATAGCAATTTGGAAGAGGTGGGCATCTGGGAAATCCTCATTTACTCCACTTCCAGGGGCTTCCCCCGACTTGATCCTTGATAATTGATCTGCTATAACATGACTTTTCCCAGGCCGGACTATAATTTTAAAAGTAAATTCTTGCAAAAGAATTAACCATCTGCTTACCCTCCCTTGGATTACCGACTTATTTACGAGGTACATGAGCGCTTGATGATCAACAAAAAATTTAAAAGGAGTAGCTAATGCGTAATTTCTAAATTTCTAAACTGCATAAACCATACCTAGTGCTTCTCTTTCCGTGGTACTGTAATTCTACTCCGCTTTTGAGAGTAGCCTGCTCGCGAAGTACACTGGATGGTCTAGTCCTTCCTTCCCCATTTGTGCCAAGGTGGCTCCTATTGCATAATTCGAAGCGTCCACATGGACGTGAAAGTCCTTATCCCAATCCCAATCCGGGTATACCAGAATTGGGGCACCTACTAATCTCTTCTTTAGTTCCTGGAAGGCCTCATGTTCCTTCTCCCAACAGAACCGCTCTCCTTTCCTAGTAAGTTTTTCTAGGGATAGAGATACTCCCGCAAATCCTTTTATAAATCTTCTGTAGTACCCCACATGTCCCAAGAAGGATTTTACCGCAGTAACATCTGATGGGGATTCCATCTCCACAATCACCCTGATCTTGTCTAGGTCTGTTTTCAAACCCTCCTTGCATACTATATGGCCTAGAAGTCTGCCTTGTGGAATCATGAATCTGCATTTTTTTGGATTCAAGGCTAGTCTAGCCCTTCTACAGCGCTCCAGGCATTCACCAATGATCTTGAGGTGGTGCTCTTTTTCACTATATACTGACCAGTCATCCAAAAAAGCTCTGAAATTCCCCACTGACATGCCATTAAAGATATGCAATATGATTCTTTGGAAGGTGGCCGGTGCATTGCACAATCTGAAAGGCATTCTATTGTAAGCATACACCCCATCTTCCACGACAAAGGTGGTTTTTAGCTTATCCTCCTCAGCAATACTGATCTGATTATAGCCTGAAAACCCATCCATGAAGGAGTATATTTCATGGCCGACTACCTCTTCTAGGATACTATCCGTGAAGGGAATAGGGAAGGGGTCTTTTATGGTTACCGTATTCAAACACCTGAAGTCCACACATATCCGGATTTGGATCCCGTCCTTCTTCAGTGATATGACTATAGGAGACACCCAATCACTAGTCTGTACCTTGAATATGATTCCTGCCTCGAGCATTTTCGTGATTTCCTCCTGGACCTTGGCAGCATAGTTCTTGTTCATGCGGTACGGTCGCCTACGTACAGGTCTTGCTCCTGGTTTCAATGGTATTTGATGGAGACACTACTCTGGTGGTACTCCTTTTAAGTCTTTCTATGTCCATGCGAATACATCCTTGTATTCAAGGAAGATTTTAAATGCTGCACCTTTCAACACTAGGTCCCAATCGTCCCCTATGAAGATTTCCTTGGGTTCATCCTTCTTGCCCAGGTTTATTATTTGCAGTTTGGCCTCCTTGTACTCTATCTTTCCATCAAATATATGTGTTGGTTGGTTATTGATGGTTGTGGTGCCCTCCTTGGATTCCTTATACCCCTGCAAGTAACTTTCCTCTGACTCTGCTTCTTGGATTTGCAACATATTGCACTCTGGCTGGAATACCTCATAGTCTCCCATTTGCCAGTGAAACAAGTTGTTGAGGGAACTCGTTTCGTCCTCTGAACATTCCCCTAACCGGAGCACTCCGTTGTCCTCCCCCTCCGAGTCGGATGCCAGATCCTGACTCACGCATTGATTCCTCAGGTCTATTGTGTACTTCCTCCCGTCTACCTCTATGGATAGGGTATTCCTTTTCCAATTATGGGTAGCCTTTGCTGCCACTAGCCACCCTCTCCCTAATAATGCATCGTACCCTTTCTTTTCCAAAGTAATTACCACAAAATCGAGGAACTACTGTGTACTGATCATTACCTTTTGCCCCATTAGGGTTCCTATTGGTTTGATACCATGCTGATCTGCACCCACCAATTGGAATGTGGGTGGCCAGAGGGTGGGTTTCCCTAGGGCTTTCCAAGTTTCTTCCGGTAGGACATTCACCCCGGACCCTCCATCCACAATAGTATTAGATAGTTTGCATCCCATTATCTCCATTTCCACTACTGCAGGTGTCCTCCCTGTCCCTATCGTGAATAGAGTATCGATGATCTTTTCTCCTCGCTCTTCTTCTTTTTCCTCCCCCTTTTGGTTCTCTTCTTTGCTTCTTGTTCCTTGTGATATTGCTACTCTTAGCTGAGGTAATGTTTCTAAGAGGTCCATAATTTTCACATGAATAGTGGTTTCCAGTACTTGTTTCATGATGCTAGGTACTGGCCGATTATTTGGGGACTTAGTGGCGCTTCCTCTTCCTCTTCCTCCCTCTGGCATGTTATTTCTGATGTCATCCCTTGCTTCTTGGAACCTTTCCTTTTTGTAGCTATGTCGGGGTATGCCAGTTGTCTTGACTGCATTCTCGTGATGGCAAATACTTCGTTCTCTGATTCTGCGATGTCAAGCTTGTTCACCCCCTTTTGTCTTGGGCAATTGGCATCCTCATGATTACCCGGTCCACACCATCTACATAACATCCCTTCATTCTGTCCTCCTCCACTATGACAGTCTCGCGCAAAGTGTCCCCACTCATTACATCGCCTACATTGAATCATGGGCCTTCCTTTAGAGTCGTACTGGATTGCCCTCCGAGGTGTGTTGTTATTACTGTTGTTGTTGTTGTTGTTGTTGCTCCCTCGTCTATTGTTTCGGTACCCTCCAGGTGAGGCTTCTATGTTTGTGTTGCGTGGAGGGGTGGCGGGTGGTGTGGATTGTTCTCCTTGGGTGAAAAATACTTGAGCACTCTGTGCCTTAAGATTGTAGGGGCAATCTTTGATTGTGTGGCCCAGCACTTGACAGATATCACAAAAAGTTTTGCGCGGGCACGTTCCTTTAGTGTGTCCCTCCTCGCAATCTGTACACCAAAGTTCCCTCCCCTCTCTTTTTTCCTCCTTACTTCCAGTAACTTCCTTCATCAACCGCATCATGTCTTTTCTCAAGGCCTAGATGGTTTTGGACCCATCCCCACTATCTTTTGAGCTCTCACTTCCACTTCCATGCTTCTTAGCTTTGGAGGTTTTGTTTTCACTTTCGATGTCCATTGCTCGGGTCCATGCCTCTCCAAAGGATGATGGTGGTAATATCTTCATTTTCCGCTTTAGGGACGGGGTTAACCCTTCAATGAACCATCTTTTTTTCAATCCGTCAACAGGTTTGTTATCCAATTTCCCTATCAACTCCTTTAATCTCCTGGTATAACCCCTAACTGACTCGTTTTTGCCTTGTCCAGTATTGTAGATTTCCGTGACTATCTCATCGTCATCCCGCAGGAGTCTGAATTCCTCCTCAAAGACAGTACGGAGGTCCTTCCATGTGGTTTTCTGAGCAGCCTCCAAATCTGTGTACCAATCAATAGCGATCCCTCTTAGTGTGGCAGGGAAGGCTTTTAACCATTCATCTGTATCATTTTCTCCATTGGCCTGCCATAGGGTGATACACGTTTTACAGTGTTGGGTCAAGTCATCCGACCCTTCTCCAGTAAATCTGGGAAGTTTCTGCTTGACTACTGCCATTCTTTTCCCTCCTGTCGGAACACTTCATCATATTGGGACACTTCCTCCTGCCGGGACACTTCTGTTGGAATTAATGGGAAGTAGAACTGAGAGGGGAGGGGTGAATCAGTACCTCTAAAACTTTTATCACCTTTTACAATTCATCATTAGTAATCATTCATTACTGCATTACCGACCATTACTGTTGTTCTTTTTTATGCATGTATTGTTCATTCATAATCTTTAATAGTTTGCAACATTCATAGAAACATTCATGAAAATGATAAACACATAACACAGGATATGGTATCGCAGAAAACTCCTGTTAGGAAGTAGAAACTGCGGTGGGGATGGCACCCACAAAACTTCACTATCTGCAGAATGGAAGGGAGTCGGTTAAGGCTTACAATTTGATCACTTCTGATGATCTACCCTGTTAGGAGTATTAAGGTGGAGACCTGTTAAGATCTACTCTGTTAAGAGCTTTAGCAACACTGATTTAAGTGTGCACTCAGTTATGAGATTTACAATAAGACTGTTAAGTCCACCTTTCTTGAAAGGATTTCATATGCGTACTGCACTTGTTAGAATGAGTACAAATGTTGACCTGACTGTATGCAATCTACAATTGCTGATTACAAATCTATTAAAGCTCTCAAAATAACAATATCACCTTAAGTGATTGATGAATACCTTTTCTCTGCTCGTCGGTAGCCTCTATTTTGTTCTTGAAACTGATTTGATTATTTTATGTCCTTCTGCATGAATTCTCTTGTCTAGTCTCTAGATGCTCTCCGTGGCTACAATCTTCATTGAACAACAACTCTTCTTAATAGATTGAGCATCTATTTATACAAGTATTTGACCTATCTTGAAATCACGCATTACAATGTTAACTCTTAGATCCAAGGTTTACAACTTGACCTTGATCTTTGGTTTGCATGTTTTAAATCAGTAAAACTAATTAAAACAATATTAAATACATTGCTTCCTCCGCACATAATGGATTTTAAAAGTAAATCAAGAAGCTATAAATACAACTTCAATGATTTATCTGACGTGGAAAGTCAGATCTACTTTTTGCGGGATGTAACTGACTGTCGGTTCTTGGTCGTCGGGTTGAACTCGAAGTCTGTCGACGTTCCTTTGTTGAACTGTTTGTCGGGTTCCCTTCATCTGTCGGGTTCCTCTCTGTGTTGTTCCGTCGGGTTGCACTATTGTTACTCGTCGGGTTTCCTTTACCTTTTTGTCATTAGATAACACTTAATAGTGTTTGTCGGGTAACCTTGGCGTCGGGTAGTGTTGTGCCCTATCTGTCGGTGTAGTGATAATCGATGGTGCAGATCATGTTTTTCATTGAGTATACTAATGGCAAAATATAATGCCTTCAACTTCCTCCTGCCAGGACGCTCCCTCCTCCTGCCGAGACGCTCCCTCCTGTCGGGACACTTCCACTTCCTCCCGTCGGGACACTTCCTCCTGTCAAGACGCTCCCTCCTGCCGGGACACTTCCTCCAGAACTAGTGCTCTCTCCTTCTCCTTGTGACTCCTGTGTCTGGGTGGAGTGGGGTGTCTCTCAGTACTCTCTGCAGGCAAGTGTTTCAGGATTCTCTCCTCCCTTCAATGTTTCTGAAATGGCCAAGTTGGCTATTCCTTCTATGGTGTTTTGGATCAAGCTTTCCTCAAGTTGTCTTTCGCTTAGAGATTGGTACCCCAATTCTCGCAAGCGGCAACATCTTGTTTCCTGTTGTTGTTGGCCAAGAATCCGTACTCCAGCTTCTTCTTCAGTTTCTTCTCCAGGCCTGCGTTTAGGATATTTGTTTGGAAGCAAGGGCATGAATTTATGAAGTGGACCAAATGTCTAGCCAGGAGTGGAGGAACTCCGCAAGGTAGATCCTACACACTGGTGGTACCGAAATTAGTCCGTACCATGGTTATGTGGAACCGCTCTCTCGGCTTCCCTTTCCACATACCGGCACTATCCAGGCTACCACCCTCGTGTCTCTTGATCTTTCCTTGGTATTCCCTCCTCTTTACTATGACCTCCAAGTTCGAACTTTGGCAGCGGTGCCAAAATGTAGAATGGTTTACAGTGTAAGATATACAAAGATGTACAGAACAATACAGCAAGTATTCAATGGTATCATCAAGACATTTACCAATAAACAACTAATTACCAATACCAATGTAATGCACAGAGTACCATACCAGAACACCAAGATGGCGAGGAAATGTTTATTTCTATTTTTATTACCAAAAACCAACCATTCCACAACAAAAACCAAAGTACTTATATAATAGTCGGTTGGTTGGGAAAACCAACGGACGCATCTCCTCGCTACTAACTACCCTCCCAAAAACCATAACTAAGTCTAATACAAAATGACTTTATTACGTACTACAAAGAACCTTACCATAGTGCTAATGAAATATGAGGACATAAGAGAGTGTGCATGATGAAGAGACAAGGCACTGAGGTTCGGGTCGGTGATAAACTATTAAAGAGAAGAGGTTTGCATGCAAATAACACAGGTGTGTATGCCAAGAACACGATAGTAGCAAAATGAAAGGCAAGTCCATCTAGCAATGGGATGAATGCAGCCATAAAGCATATAAAATAAAGACAGCCTAAGTTAACAATGAGAAGGAAAAGCATAGATTCACAAGGTCAATGAAGGTTCTATGTTGTTCCAAGAGAAATGAGATAGATGCTGCTGTAAAGCAGAGGAGAGCATGCTAGTGTCATGATGCTATAGCCATAGGAAGAATGAAAACATGATCTCAGTCCAAGCCAAATAGCATACATGAAGAACACATGAGAAAGGGCAGTTCACAGAGCTGCATGATCAACAGTAGTGCAGCAATGGCAGTGATCAAAGACATTCAAGGTTGTCATCAAGAACAAGGAGCAGTCATTACTGTCATGAATATGGTAAAGACAGTTTAGTTGTTTACAAAGGCAGTGCTATTGTTGTGAGAATAGTATAAAGCAAATGCATTGATATTGCATGGTGAACATAATGAAGATCGAAGGATAGTGTCAAGAAGTCTCTCTGCTGAAGGACACTGTTACAGCAAGAAGAACATTGTTGGATCAATGGTAATGACAGATCAAGGTATTAAGAAGCATTGACTGTTAAAAACAGTGCAGTGACAGAGAATGATAGCCATGGAGAGCAGAGGATCGTAAAAGCCATGTCACAGAGATAATAGATAAAGGCATTGCTATGAAGAAAAAGACATCATAAGGGTGAGATCAGTGAGTAAAACGGGCATGCAATATCATCATGTAGGTCAATAACAGAGATTCCTAGATAATGAAAACAAACTTCATGATAACAAAACAGTGAAACACTGTTAAAGTGCTTCAAAATAGTAAGGAACATGAATTTCAAAAGGTTGGGACAGTCATTGCACTGTAAATTACAGTCCTTGATGCCTTAGAAGCAGTCATTGTGAAGCAAGTTTGAAAATTGATCAAAATAGTGGTCAAGGCAGTGAAATGATTGCAGTCACACTGATCAAAGTACTATCATAACTGTAGTATGCAAGGCGAAAAGGGCTTGCCGCTATCATATAATAAACAAAAGAAGACATCACTGTCACATAGATCAAACAGAGGTCACTGTTATGAAATCAAAGCACGGCAAAGAATATTAGTGAGTTGATAACAATGTGATCAAAGCTATTTAAAAGATCAGAGGCAACTGGTCGAGTCTTTAGTTCATGCAGCAGTTGGGGCCCCAAAAAGTGGAAATTTGAAGGCAAATTGAGCAATTTGATTCAATTTACCATTAATCAAGGAAGTTTTTGAGACCATATTTGGCAAGTTTCCTTCATTTTTGCCTCTTGTTTTTGGGACTTTTCAGAGATGCACGACCCTGAAGACTTCTTTGGCAACTTTCTTTTCCTTCTTCCCGATTTCAACTAGCTTCATCCAGTCCTGGATCAGTCTCACCTTCAGTTCCATTTCAGATCAATTGAAGACCTTTGTGACAAAAATTTGTAATTCTTTTCCTCTGTTCTTTCTTTTCTGTCTTTTGCATGTGCAAAAAGCAAAAATGTACTGAAACTCATTTTCAAAGAAGCATACTTTCAGACTTGTAACAGCAGAAAAGCTCCTTTAATTTCAGTAAAAAACAGCATTTCCTTCTCAAGTTTTCTTGTTCTCAGAGGTGATTAATTGAATTTGATTGAATTTCTGTGGTTTTCTTGCAAACCCTCAAGTTTATCTCATTCAATACTTCATGTTGGTGCAATAAATTTCATATTAATGCAGATCATAGGTTGCGTTGTTGGTTTCAATAAATTAAAATTGTGAAGAACTCAGTTCTTCCTCTACACGAGCATTGAAACCAGAGATTTCATGTGTTAATGAAAACACTGATGTATGGAATGTAATAACTGAGTTGTGAACTGATATGGCTTTATTTGAGGAATATTGTGAGTTGAAACAGCTGTTAGAAGTTCTAGGATTCATAAGTTTAGTGTATCACCTTTAGGTCCTTTAGAATTTCATTTCAAGTATCTCTTTCTCCCTTTTCCATCAAAAAATTAGTAGTTTAAGAGATCTTCAAAGGGAACCAACCCTTCATCTGGAGGTCTACTTTCATCAATGGGTGTTGGTGTAGGTTATTATTGTACCTTCTGTTAGGGATTATTTATTTTTCCTACACATATATTAAGCTACCTTAAGTTATATTAGAATAATTAGGAGGAAAACACATGGCAAAATCCTACAATTACAATTGTCATTCACACCCAACTTTGGGTAGTTGAATGTCTCGCCCTCTTTTGGATTTATTAGCCACCTCTGCATAACCATTCTTTTGTCTTTACCTGAGTTGGCATGACCACATTTCTGGCATTTACCAAGCAGGTAAAACTCCCACCTAATTTGAGTATTTGGGAGTTATTATTCCTCTTGGAATTATATGCCCATATTCTACTAAATAATCAGCACTCCCCTCTCCCTTATGAACTATTTAGAATTATTCAGGCTGATTTAGAGCTAACTCATATCAGCTCAGTCAGTGCAAGGGATCTTGGTTTTACAGGTGATCCTAGGAGATCGAGTCCATCAGTGACTCTTGCATAGTATCAGAGCTTCCAGATTTGCAATCCCCTTCTCAAATTTGGGAGAAATTCAATATTGAGCTTTTGCTGGGTGCATTTTCAGCTAAAAAGGACATTGTCATTGAGTCCAGGAGGTTGATCAAAGGAATTTTAATATAAAATACTCAATGTCTCGGTGAAAATCAAATTTGAGGCAAAAATATTTTATAGGCGGGACCATATGACCCCACCTATAGACGGTATGGAATTTTAGTTTTTTTTAAATATATATTTTTCTACTATATATATATATATATATAATTCAAAAATAATTTGAAAGCAGTTTTTTATTATTTAATATTGTCAAAAAAAATTATTTATTTGAAAGTTTATTATTATATAAACTTTTTGAAAATTAAAAAAAATAATAATAAAATTTAAAAAGGGCACCGACAGAGTACACAGCCCCTATCGGCCCCCGTACCAGTAGTAGTACGTGTGACCTTGGGCCCCGCATCACAGCTTTTAAGGCTCGCGTGAGGTGTAAACCCCTTGTAACGTGCTCGGGGTGAGGCATAAAGCCCACTGTAAATTTTCAAAAGTTTTTTTTTTATTTTTTTACAAAATTCCAAAACCTTGCCTCGGCTTCTATACTGCGACGTACGCTTACTGCGTGCCTCAACCTTTGAGCCAGGCATTTGGTGATATTACTATATTTAGTGGCTCTTTTGGGATTTAACCAATTTTGGTGAAGATCCAAACTTAGCTACACGGATCTAATTTTGGCAGAAGTTTAAAGATATTTGTCAAATTTTTGATAGTTCCTCCAATGTCGGCGGGTTGCTAAATTTAGCAGAGTTTTTTTCTAAATCTGGCGGAGCTGGTTTTTTTTTCTTTGCAAACCAAGGACCCCTCTCCATTGCAATTTTGCATTTTGAATCTAAACTTCAGAAGTCTCTGTAATACCCCTCTAACCCTAATACAAGTTTTTTTGAATGAAGTAAGATCTTTAGATGTTTCCTTATAGCTTAATACTTGTTTTCCTGTAAGTTGTTTATAATAATTTCGTCAGCTTGTACCTAAGAATTCTAATATCAGACATATTGACTGAAGG
>MU223781.1:310609-329561 GCA_018584345.1 Thuja plicata | reverse complement strand
AAATGTTTAATATATGTGTGTGTTTATGTATTTATTTATTATGTGCCTTTTTATTTTTAAGTAAGGAATTAACTATTATGTGAAATTATAACTAGATCTATAATTATTCCTTTAAAGGAGGAAAGTAGCTAATCTTTATCTAAGGTGAAAGAATAAAATAAAAGAATTTACCTAAGGCATGAAATTAAAACATAAAGTAACAAAAGTGGTAATTTAACTAAAGCATTCTCGGGAAACTATCTACATATTAATTTATCTAAAGACTATTAAAATCCAAACTAATAACCAAAAGATGGTTTGTGGATGGTTGCATCGGTTGAAACTTCCCGAGCAACCAATCCTACCACATATTTATGTAAGAAGAGTTGGAAGGTAAAAGAGGAGGAGGACGGAGAAATTATATACGGAGAACTTTATATATGTCTGAAAACTATTTAGAAAGATTAAGGGAAACATTTGGAGAATATCTGGTTGATTGAAAGGCTGGAGGAGAATAGGCTTGGCTGGAATAGATTTGGATTGCCTCATAAGTTTTCTCCGCAGGACTCCAGGTAGGCTCTACCCAGAAAGAAGATTCCTGTTCATGTGATTGCTATGTTTTGAGGTGATTGTTTACTGTCTTCTATAGTTGTGTGAACAATGGAATCTTTTTATGACTATTTGGATATTATGTTGTCTGGTATGAATTAAATAATGAAAGTATACCTTATGATGAATAATATTTATGAATTGTTATTTATTTGTCCTTCTCTGTGGATTGTCACCTTAGAATGTAATTCTTTTAGATAGAACCTCTTTCTGTTGACGTTATGCAGACT
Organism: Thuja plicata; assembly: GCA_018584345.1. NCBI lineage: Eukaryota > Viridiplantae > Streptophyta > Pinopsida > Cupressales > Cupressaceae > Thuja > Thuja plicata. Next base: position 328,743 of record MU223781.1, on the reverse strand, counting down.
TCCATCTTGGTTAGGATGATGTCTTTTGGTGGTCACCTTTCTGCACCTTGCACTTATGGGCAGGAACTAAACAGATTTACCAGGAAGGTAGATGGGTTTGAGGGATGTTTTGGAAGGAGAACTGAGGGATCTCAACTGGGTATCTCTTTGATTCTGCCCTCTAGGCCTCCATCTTATCCAGTTTTACCCGGAAGGTCGAATAGGAAGGTTGCTGTCTGGAGTGTGCACAAGTTCTGACCACCTGCACAGAACTGGGCACCGCCTGCGCAGGATGCGTGACCACCTGCGCAGAAAGCATCACCTGCGTAGATTAGGTCACCACCTGCGCAAATTAGGGTTCCACCTACGCAGGACTCTTCCAGTTTGATTTTTAGGGTTTCCAGAAGGGCTCAGGGTGTCGTGTTGACCCGGGGTTGACCCTAGGGGGTGTGTAAACTTGTAGGACACTTATTTTTCATATGGTTTTATGTTCAGGATCTTTTGGAACCCTCTCAAGAGTTTGGGATAATTTTGGGAACCCTGATTAGGGTTAGGGTGGTCTCAGTCCGATCTCAGCCTTAGGGCGGAACATAAAATGTAACATTTAAGTATAAGCTACATACTTTTAATTGCTTATAATTTAAGTTACATTTTATGTAATACCTTCCAGGATGTTTGAGAGTGGTTTCAGCCTCCTAGGAGTTCAAATAAAGATTCTAGATTTTCTAGATTTTGAAGGTTTTAGGAAATTTCAGACTTAGCCAATTTCAGGAATCAGTATGTTTTCTGCAATATGATCTTGTTATGATGTTTTTTTGGTTTGAGTAGGTACCAAAAGGAACTAGTTATATGGTTTTTGCATAATACTTGATGAATGGTGCATTTTGATGTCTTCTTATGTGTTATCTACCATCTTGAATGTCAGATTAGGGTTTAGAACTATCTGGTGGATTAAGGTCAATCAGTGATCCCCTAAACCCAATCCTAGGTTACTATGATGTTATAATTTATGTTTTTATGAGTTTCATGATGTTATTATGTTGTTGAGAATCCCTTGTGATGCATTTGATGCAATGTGGTTGTGTTTTAACTATTTGTGTACTTGATTGCGGTTTAGGGTTGTCCAAAGGATTCAGGACAACTAGTGCTTTCCTAAACTAAATTGTTTGATGTTGTGACATTGTTATGTCTTCCTATGGATTATTATGTGGGTCTATTATGCCCTTTTGATGTTTGCTAAAGGTAGGGAACCTAAGAACACTAGGTGAGTGGCTCACAGTGGGCGGTCGGGGCTCTAAGTGGCTGACCAGGGTAACCCACTGTGGAGTTGTTTAATCCAGTGATAACAATAATAATTTATGGGAAGGGAACTACACATTAACTAAGATAGGCCTTGCCCATGCCAGTAGTGCTAGTAAAGGCTACGGATGGGAGTGGGAGAAGATGCTATTGCGATAGCACAATCGGACAGTCTCGTCCCTATGAGAGATGTTCGGTTCCGAATGTGCCTACTTGGGGACCGGGGCCCAGAGTGGCTGACCAGGGTAACCCAAGGGGTGAGGGCTATGCGATGACACTCACCTAGCGTGTCTTAGAGTTCCTACCAATGTGCTTTATGTCTTTTTGATCTTCTTGTGTTTTCTATTGTGTTATGTTTTGGGAAGGGCTACCATCACCTTAGAGGTATCCTAGTTGTTACCTTCTTGCGTGGACCTTGGTCTCTGTCTCCTAGCACGGGGGAGTGGACCTTTTTTGGATCCACGTGGTTGGGTGGTTAATCTTTTTATATCGAGGTTCTGTTCGTGGTCCGATGGATGTACTTGACTCCTGTTCCTCCTAGATTTCCAGTTTTGAAGACTTCTTATTGTATATGTAAAGATGTGCTTATGCATGTGCATTCTTGTAAAAGAAATCTCTTGTAAATCATTGGATCTGATGATATGATGTATATCAATGTAATTCAAAGAAATGTATAAGGGAATGGGTAGATCTAAGAAAAAGGAAAGGGTAAATATTATATGTTATCAATATGAAAAGATAATTGTTTAGGGTATTTATTCACATATCTTTTATTACTTTTGGTATCCAAGAAATGATCTTAGACTTAGTATGAAATAAAGTATTTATGAATGAATGTGCCATCTCTTGATGTATGGTTGTGGAAAACTATTATGAGTTAATGAATCTATGAATAAATAGCTATAGAATTCAATACTGGATTATGGTTACTATGTTTTACAAATGCGTATGAAATAATAAAGTATATAGGGCATTGCATATCCATCAAATATTTATCTTTCACCTGAGCGCTTAATGAATAGTGTAAATAATGACATGAGTTTAGTAAAGGATAACTCACATGGATGCATGCTAAAATATTAGGATTGATGGTAAGATTATACACGTAACTTAATGTTAAGAGTAAAGGAATGAATTGCAAACTTATATTAATCAATCACTGCCTTAATGGGTAAATGAATAGATTAGATTATGTTTTTGTAATAGCAGTGTTAGGGAACCTAAGAGGACTTAGATTAGTTATAATATTTCATTTAAAAAAATATATATTCACATCTCTTAGTAGTTAGTTGGCTTGTCCTCCTGGGTTCCCTGGCAGGGCGTGACAGTCTCTAACTCAGTCATCACGTCTCTGTTTTGCGTGCTTTTTTTTATTTGAGGTAAAATTTCACAGGCTTCACATTGGAGAAATCAGTTTTCTTCTCAAGGGATCCATATTTTCTAGAAATCAAAGTTTTTCAACAGACCTGAAGGCCAATCCTAGTTTTCTCAACTTTAAATGGATGTAACTTTAACATACGACCTCGGATCGAGGTATTGCTTTTTTTTTAAGTGAATATTTTTCTGAGCACTGCACATTGGTGCTGGTTCGAGGTTCTGATTCATAGATTCATTTGTACTTTCAGTATTTGGGTCCATTTTTGGACTTTGTAAAATTCTAGAAAACTCCAGCATTGTAAACGCACTGGTTTATAAAGTGCCACAATCACATTTTTCTGGAGGGGATCATTGATTGAGTGATTTTTTTTTTGTGGGAGGGGGGTGATCTTGCGTTGTTTTGAATTCTTTGGTTCTTTTTGTTGTGTGTTAGTACAATGGGGAAAATGTGTTAGTACAATGGGGAAAACTTAAATTGCACTCCTAACTCCATATAATTATGAGTCATGGAAAAAATCAGTATGAAATTATCTAAGGGAAAAAGGTTGCACAGGCTATGTAAAAGAATCTATTCCTGCACCTACTAATGCTAATGCTCTTCAAGCATGGGAGATCAATCGTGAGAGAGATCTTAGTTACATTTGTTCACTAGTCTCTTTTGATTTACAATTTCATGTTGAATCATGCAAAACACCTAAAGAAGCCTGGGAAACTCTTGAAAATTTGTATGATAAAACTAACAAAATTAAGGGTTATCAGATTGATAATGATCTGATGAATCTTGATCCAAGAAGTTTCAACCGAATCCAAGACTATATCTCCAAGATTAAGCAACTAAGAACACGGCTAAAGGATTGCAAGATTACTAAGGAGGATATACAGTTGATTCTCAATGTGTTATCCAAGCTTGGTCCTGAGTATTTTGTATTTGTTTCTAGCTTTCATACTAATAGGCTTTCTATGGGAGCTGCATATGTTGATCCTTTCTTGATGCATTTTCAAATCTTCTAATCCAAGAGGAAGCAAAGCTAATTCAAATGGGTATCATCAAGACTTCCAATTCACAAGCATTGATTGCTAGTGAGCCTAAGGTACAGAAAGAATCAGGGAATCCTTATCAGAAACAAAAGAAGAAAAAGAACAAGACACAAAAAGAATCTGAATCCTCTTCCTCAAAAAGAGAATCATCTATAAAGGAGAAGCCCACATGTGCATATTGCAAGAAATCTAGGCATGAGGAACATCAATGTTACTTAAAACAAATTGATGAGTTGAAGCATCTTTTGACAAAAAATTAAAATCAATTTACCTCAACTATGTCAAAGGATACACCATCTTCATCTAATTTTTGACAAAAAATTAAAATCAATTTACCTCAACTATGTCAAAGGATACACCATCTTCATCTAATTTTTGACAAAAAAATTAAAATCAATTTACCTCAACTATGTCAAAGGATACACCATCTTCATCTAATTCAAAGCCAAAGAAACAAAAAGGAAAAGAACTTGTTGCAGTTGCAGATTCTGAGTCAAGGAGATGGATCCTTGATTCCGGAGCGTCACCTCATATGGCTTCATCACAGAATATGTTCTCTTCATTTGAACCTTGTTTGTCACCAAACATCCTGATGGCTAACAACACATATATGCGTGTTTGTGGGAAAGGGCCTATTGACATAGACGAAGGATCATTCATCATTCAATGATGTCCTTTGTGTACCTTCATTGTCAACAAATATCATTTCCATCTATCAGATCACACATGGTGGGGAAGGAAAGAGTGTTGAGTTCGTACCAGATTATGTGATTATTCGGGATTTGCATAACAGAGATATTGTTGCAATTGGGGAGGTAGATCATCAATCTCGATTATAGACCTTCTCACATTTTTCTTCTACTATTCCTTCGACATGCGTACACACTCAGGTATCTAGTGTGGACACTTTTGAGGAGATTCAGTATGGTCAAGTGAATCTTGGTATTCTTTCAACTGAGGTTCAAGAGACATTTATTGATATTTCATCTCCTACATCGACTGTTGTTTCTGATGATTCTGGTAATGCTATGGCTCCTATTGATTTAGTACAGCAGGACATTCATTGTCTTCCAGACACAGCCTCTTGGGATGAGTACTTGACAGACATTGTTGGTTTGTTTTGTGAGTCCTATCTTCCAGACTTTCTAGAAGACACTATTGAGTGCATACATCTTATCTTCAATGAATTTGTTATGTCTTCTTCAGATGATGAGGGGGAAACTTTTGACCCTCTTGTCCTTTACCCACACGATCATTCCTAACAGTTTGACATGACTGTGGCCACTATTGAGCAACATTTGGCAGAGGCATCTTGTTCCTCAGAGAAGATACCTTTACCTCTAGATTTTGTTCTACATTCATCTCCGCAAGGTTTTGAATTGTCATCTTTTGCAGCGTGGCATAGAACACTTGATTTGATGGTGACAACTTTTGGCATTGACATGGGGACACCTGAGCAGATTTCAAAGACTCATACATCTTAATCATTCTTCCTACATATTCCTTTCAGGAATGGGAGTGTATCTTGCATACATCCTTGCCTTTATTTCTTTCTAAGGGGACGAACATTGTTCGGCGATCTTGGACCATATTTAGCTTCCTGTGTCGAGCATTCACCAACAATGCAGGAGATTCTACATTGAGGGATTGCATGGTCTCTCTTCTTCTCTCTTGGGGGGGAGTTTTCTACTACGGGTTTACTCTTTCTTACCTTTTGAGAGATTTTATCATTGAAAATGGGTACCTAACATGGCCTTGTAGCCGGGACCCGCCTTTCCATCTCTGCATCCTGACATCCACCTAAGCTACGCTTAAGGGGGGTGTTGGTGTAGGTTATTATTTTACCTATGCCAGGGATTATTTATTTTTCCTACACATATATTAAGCTAGCTTATAGATTATATTAGAATAATTAGGAAGAGGACACATGGCAAAACCCTACAATTACAAGTGTCATTCACACCCAACTTTGGGTAGTTGAATGTCTCACCCTCTTTTGGATTTATTAGCCACCTCCCCATAACCGTTCTCTTGTCTGTACCTGAGTTGGCATAACCACATTTCTGGCATTTACCAAGTAGGTAAAACTCCCACCTAATTTGGGTATTTGGGAGTTATTATTCCTCATGGAATTATATGCTCATATTCTACTATATAATCAGCACTCTCCTCTTCCTTATGAACTACTTAGAGCTATTCAGGCTGATTTAGAGCTAACTCGTATGAATTCATATCAGCTCAGTTAGTACAAGGGAGTGTTGATGCATATTGTATTATTTTAAGTGTGATAATATCATTATTCTATTATTGCACCATATTCCAACATTTCATTCTCTTTGTTGCTCTCATGTAGAGGGTTGATCTTGGTTTTGCAGGTGATCCTGGAAGATTGAGTCCATCAATGACTCTTACATAGGGTACCCACAACCTAAAAATATCCCCATGTTTCACAGGATTGCTGAGCTTTCCAGCTTAACATTCAGGTGCAATCCTAGTGATAACAGGAAGAACGTTTATTGTTTCAAAAAGTGAATTTATGTGGCACAATTTTCCACAACTTTTGAAGCTAGAAAATTTTTAGACAAGCTACCTTGAGCCATGCTATTATCAATGATCGTTTATCTTAATTTACTAGCATCTATGCTTCTTTATGGTCATTTTTAACAGCGACATCTCTTAGCAAGAGGAAATATGAACTCTTCTCAAGAACATAAAACATATTTCAATTTGACAGCTGATGAGACCAGATCTGAAACACACCAGATGATTACTATTACCACTAGTCCGTGCCAAATAGAAAAACGTACTCGCTAAAGTTTTAGAGAGTGGTTCAAAGTTAATAACTAGCATGTAAATTTTACAAGGCATCTAATTTTCCTTCAATGAATTCTCCCTACACATAGGATTTAACTAATTTTCTCTTTAATATTTGAATGGAGATGAATATATGGTAGGGAAGTATGGTAAGATAGATATATCATTGCATTTTTTAGGATCATGGCAAGACTATAAGCAGCAATATTGGAGTTGAGACAGTAACAGAAAGGGTTACTTTTAGGCATGAAGCATGGTTAGAATTGGTGATAATTTAAGGAAGGAATTGCAGTTAAGATTGAAATCATTCATCACATAAACATTGTTGGTATATAATGTCAGGAAATCTAATAAGTCAATACCCATGACCAACTGATATACAAGTCCGCAAAAATGATAATGGAGGAAATAAGTCAGAACTGAATGAAGAATAAGAGGCCAATAAACACAACAGTCCCACAAAGAGCTCAACTCAAGCTCTCAAAAAGACCTTCATGAACAAATACTTTCTGTATGGTCACTTCCTATGGCTGTGTGTAATTTTAAGGAATGAATGATGCAGGAGCAACATGGTTAGACAATTTAGTTAGTGATATAGAAAAGCATCAAGAAGTCACTCATGAATAATTGAAAGTTAGTTACAAGAGTTGCTCAAGTTATCATGTCAACTCTAGGTAGACTGAGATAAGACCAGTTGTCTTTTTTCACATTCAATGAATGTAGTAATATGGATGACATATGTACCATGCAGCAAAGACTTACTCAAGCTAATGATTTAGAAATGCAACTAGGTTAATGTACATAAGAAGGTGAAATGTAAAGTGTGAGCAGACAGAAATTGGAATGCAACTCAGAATTGAAGAGGTAAAATGTTACCAAGACAAAGAATCTCTTGTATTTGTGGGGATGTGGACTATTTTATTGATAATTGTGAATTTTAGCGACTGCTTTGCTATGTGTTACTTTAATCCCTGCTAATAATTGGTATCAGAGCAGTTTACAAATGTGGTTGTCAGCATTGTTGGATTAAAGTTTGTTGGGATTTAAAGAGCAGGATCTTGCTTCAGAATATTGACGATATAATGCAAGCAATCAATGGTTTGACTTTGAATAGTATTGCGCTAATTTTGACATACCCAAACTTTAAACTCATACATTCAAAGAAGCGTTTTTTCTGAAATCCAAAGTGTGTTTTCAACCATACATAAAAGCACGTGCCATTGCAGTCCCAAGGCTTGTCATGAAAATCATACTTAAGAGTTTTACTCTGGAAATGTTACCGAATGAAATGTGATTGTTGCAGCGTAAACACAGAATGGGTTTGTTGATAGAAGTTTAGAAACTATCATACAGATGCATGCGGCGGGTGTTAAGCCAAATTCTTCAACCTTTGCTAGCATCATCACAGGCTTCCTGCCAAAGTGAGAGCTTCAGAACAGGTTATAGTCGTCCATCAAAATGTAATATAAAGGGAATACTTTGTCAGATGTGCAAGCGTGTTGCTGCAGCTGTTAGAGAATAGAGAGTAGCAAATATGGAAACTGAGAATAGTCAAAACAACTTCTTGACTGATGTAATGATTGCAGGAATTGCGTTTGCAGTTTATTCACAAAATGGTCTTGTCAAAGAGATTTCTCGTGGACATGTATGCAAGATATGGAAACATACACAGGCAGTGAACCGTTTGACATAATGCCGCAAAGAGATTTCATCTCAAGGAGGGAAACGAAATGATTGCAGAAATGTACAAAATGGATTTGTTGAATAGGCTTTAGAAACTTTAAAGCAAATACGATCACCATATTCAAAGTCGAACTCAACAACCTCTGCCAAAGTCCTCCCTGTCTGCGCCAATGTGGAAGTTTTTATTAGCAGATGGTCATTCATCAAAAGGTTAAATGATGACAGATTTTTATTTCTCGTGTGCCATGCTAGAATATATATACACAAATGGATTTCTTAAAAAGGCTTTAGCAGCTTTCAAGCAAATGAAATTGTCAGGCGCTAAGCTAAAACCCACAACCTTTGCCCGCGTTCCTTTCAGAACAGGTTATACATACGCATCAAAGCTCTTGTACACGTGAATTCAAAATGTGGAATCATATCCAATGCACCCGAATTGTTTTACAGAATGTGCCAAAATTGAAAAAATAAGCAAATGGAAGCGACATGGTATTTCCAGATCCAAGAAGCACAATTAATGATGTTGTGGGAGGGAAGGACAAAGAATTATTTATCTGGCATCATAATGAAAGTTGCATTTGGTTTGACAATGCCCATGTTCAATTGGGGATCACCAGTGATGCTAAAAAAATATGAGATGGGATTTTGAACTGTACCTCGGGATGGTACTGAAGACCATAGAGTCTCTTGGCTGGATTTTCTATAGCGGCCACAGCATTCTGCAGACTTGTTGCCACAATAGAAAACCCTTCAGGCAACCTGACAGCCTCGTCCCCGTGGCTCATCCACACAGCCTGCCTCTCTTCCACAGACTCCCCATACAAACTGCTCCCCTTCTGAACACGTATCTCCATTCTCCCATACTCCTGGCTCACTGCGGGCTTTACCTGACCCCCCATCATCTGAACCATCAAATGGAGGCCATAGCAGATACCCAGTACAAAAATACCATTCTGCAAGACATATTCCCAGAATCCCTGGGGCAGAACGGGTGCGCCCTCCTGGTGCACGCTGTGAGGGCCCCCTGATAATATTATCACCGACGGATTTGCCTCTGTGACTGCAGACAGAGGAGAAGTACCGGATATACAAACGGAGCATATAGACATCTGCCGAATGCGCCGAGTTATGAGATGGGTATACTGCGAGCCGAAATCCATTACCAAGACCACATTTTGTGAGATGCTAGCTATACTCTCCACTTCCTTAGCCATGGCCGCCCTGCAGCTTCACAACAAATCCTCTCCCTGTTATTTTATATGTGAAAATCTCATCTGGAACTTTTAAGGAAATTTCTTGAACTGTTAGCCCAAGTTTAATTAGGTTTCCGCCTCACTTCTATATTCGGGTTTTATGGCGCCAATCTGAACGGCTATTATTTTATTCATCGCAAACCCATCTTTTGACGCAGAATCTATACACACAAGAAAATGCATCGAAGGGATGTACTCATTGGTAAAGGATAATGGTTTTTTCTAATTACGCCGAAGGCGTTTTGTATACACGGACTACCTGCTTTCAAAAATCAACCATCCAAAATTCAGAAGGATGCAAGACGATTCTGCCAATCTCGTCCGTTGAATGTTTTCAGCGTTATGAATGAATGAATGAAGATTTTTAATGACGGCTATGAGACAATCATTATAAGGAATTATGAAATTTTCTCTTAAATTAATTCTATAGTATTTTTGAGCATAATGGTTTTTTTAAATTATGCCTAAGGTATTTTGTATATACAGACTACTTGTTTTCAAAAATCAGCCATTCAAAATTCAAAAGGATGCAAGACGATTCTGCCAATCTCGTTTGTTGAATGTTTTTAGCGTTTTGAATGAATGAATGAAGATTTTTAATGATAGCTATGAGACAATGTATAAGGAATTACGAAATTCAGTCTTAAATTAATTCTATAGTCTTTTTGAGCATCTTCATCAATTTTAGAATGGTAATTATTTTTACTAAAATGAAATTTCCGTTTAATTAAATGAATTAATGAATGATTTTACTGACGTCCACGAGACCAAACAGCTTAAGGGACCACCATATCAAAGTCGAAAGCTAACTCAAGATTTTTTCCAAGTCAAACCTCCTGTTGTGAATCTTGACAATCAAACTAGCGGTCTAGTTAATCTTATCCTCCTCGAATAAGTTGTGCATGTTGTTTGCCCTCAAACTGATTTCGTACTGAGCCCGGATGCCATCATACGTTGTGCACTCCATGATAAAATGTCATTCAGTCTCAATCGCACCCGACACACAAAACCTGCAAATCCGCTCTTCCTATTCTTCTTTGGGTCTTTTCCATCTACCCGTCTTACATCTGAGGTGGTGAGAACCTGTCCTCAACTGGGCCACTAACAATCTAGCTTTTCCTTTAATAGTTGCCCCCAGATATGCCTTATCATCATGTTCCCAGGTTGGGTTGAACACTTTGATGTAATGAGCCTTTTTCCTACCCATGTTATTAGTCCACATGGCAGTCCAGAATTTTTCTATGACGAACTTTTTAATTTCCGCATTGGTATTAGGGCATTCTTGTAATTTGATGTTCCACTTACTCAACCACTTTATATTCTGTTTCATCCATGTTTTCTTCCTGCGGACCAAGTCCTCTTTCAGCACAATTTTGGGCCATCGATGGTTATCCATGTTGCCAAGTTTCCTTAGATAACTTATTAGCCGAGTTATCGTTGTCGCCTCCAACGGGAAACTTCCTGCTTCTGCTAAAAGAATTTCATATGGGACCTAGGTCTTGACTTTAAGACTGCTAGTGATTAAGTGTTTCTGAATTCTCTCCACCTATCTCCAACCGCATTTTGTCATGCTGCCTCCCCAAACTTCGCAGCCATAAAGGACAATCGGCGTGACAAGTAAACCAAATAGAGTTTTCTTCGTTTTCTAGTCCCAGAGTTCAACGTTTTTGCATCTATTCTGAAGAAGGTAAGACGCTTTCCACCCTCCCTGAATCATTTTCACTCTACAAGACTCCCAGTTGAGTCTATAATGGAAGTCAATCCCCAAGTACTTGTATTCTTTCACAATTTCTAAAGGGCTACCTTCAAAAAGGAAGGACACATGTTTTTCCTTCCTCTTCAAAAAAAAAATCATGATTTTCATTTTGGTGATATTCACCTGCATCCCCACATCTTGACAGAAGTGCTCCAAAGCCCCTAACTGATCTCCTAACCCTTGAGCAGTTTTAGAAATCAGAATAAGATCTCCTAATTCTTATCTTAGTTTTTTAAATATTTTAAAATTTGATAAAATTATATCATGTATATAATAAATATTGTAATCACTTACAATTGGTCTAACAAACCTATGGTCCCTATTTTCGATTAATTGGTTTTAATAAATTCTAAATCAAAGATATTTATTACTAAACTCTAATTATGAGAGCACTTAATCAAATTTGCTTACATAATCTTAATCTTGACTTGTTGAATCAAATCATCAAATTCCTAAGCCAAAAATGCATAAAACATTGGGATAAATCAAAAAGTCTTAAGTCCCTCCTTAAATTAAAAAGTGAACCCATTCACACATGTGTGAGCACTCAAAAATCAAATAAAACAAATAAAAAGGGAAAATGACAAATTTGTATCATCCTCCACAAGGTTGACCAATCAAAAGCATTCCACTTAGCTCACATGGGTTGAGAGAAGTTACATCTTGATGTAGCCCAAAACCCTCGAGAAAATACTCAGAAAATACACAAAAACGTTACAGAACTCGAATTCTCATTAACTTCTCCAACTTACTCTGCTCTATAATGAAATAAAACTCCTACTTAATACAATTTTGAAAATTACCATATTTGGCTGATTTTTGGGAAAAACATATTTTTTCCATTTTTGGTCATTTTTAAAACTCATCCTATGAATCTTGATTTTTCCCAACTAAGGCAAGTCGAATTGCCAACTAATCCACGAAATCAGAAACATGATTTCGGATTTATTATTAAAAATAAAACTCAAAAAACTAGAAAGAAATAGAAAAAGCCAATTTTGGAGGTCAAGATGAAATCTTAGGCTCCCAAAAAATGGTCGAAGCGGCCACCAACAGAGCTAGCCTAGTTGGAATTGCCATTAACTCTAGCTCACAAATCCACCTGTAAATTTCAACCAAAACCCACATCCGAGTCAAAAGTTATGACCCTCTGAAGCTCCTGCATCACATCTCCACCATTGATCATTCTACTTTGCCTCTTAATCTCAACCACTCATCTCTTGGAATTTCCTATAAAAGGGATAGTTCCTTTTTCTCATGATATACAAGAAGATTTGGAGTAGAGTTATAATGTTATTTTCACTCTAGAATTTCATTGTGCATTTGTAGTTCTTACTTGCATAGTAGTTTATTTGCATTCTTACATTGTTAAGCTTCATTTCTTAGTTTAATGGTATCTTAGTTTCCTTTCATAGCTTAATGGTAGATACATTGTTCTTCTCATTGATATCTTAATCTTGCATTTTAGTGTTCTTCTTCATAGTTGCTATGTATTTAGTTTGCTAGTTCATGCATTTTCATTTTCAAAATCTTTTTGAGAGAAAAACATGCAAGTCTATGCATCTTGCTCCCTCTTGCATTGAATCTTTCATTTTGGAGTAGTCAAGTCACTGATTTTCTATGTCCAATCTGATGGGCAAATCATGGGAATCACACTCGCTTCAACTACGAAGCAATAAGTCAATTTTAAGGATTTTTATGCTATACTTGATCTTCATTTTAATACTAACTCCTTTGATGTAATGGTTTATTGAAGTGTTTGGTTGCAGATCATAATCACACATTTTACCACACACACATTTGGCACCCACTGTGGGGCAGAAAGTTCTTTTTTTGCCTCATTTTTACAATTTTCTCACATTTTGACGAAACTGCGTTCATTGTCGTGCGAAGCTTAATTCCAGCTCGTATGACAATTCATGGAAATGTAGTTTATCGTATGGTGATATACTATTTGTCGTACGAGTCTACTTTGCATTTACTTTTTCATTTGGGCTTATTACATTTGTCGTACGGGTCTTGATTGATGTATGTTTTGTCGTATGAGAGCATATTAGTTATCGTACAAATTTCAGTAACAGTCTGGTCTCTGTGGTTTTTTGTTCAGGAACAGAGAGCATTTTTAAGGGTCTTCTTGAGCTGATTTTGATTTTCTAACTCTTGGCATGTCTTGTGTGATATTTTTTGCTCTCTGGTTTTGCAGCTTAACTGGTTTTTGCTGGATGTTCAGATGAAGATTCGCTTGTCAAAGTCTCACTAGCACACTTTTCTTTGAGATTACTAACATTTTGTGTTTGTAGGACGTCTCTTGAAAGAAAGAAAGTTGTGGAAACTACTAATGCTTATGCTTGCAGGTTGCCTTGTGACTTCTCCAACCAAACAAATTGTGTGCTTTCTTAGATGATTTCTTAGGCACATAGTTCAGCTAGGGTGTTGTTTGTTTATGTGAAGTTAGATGTTAGGGGATTATGCTCTTCTCTCTTGGAGAGAATCAAAAACTCAAACGTGTTTGATTGAGCTTGAGCAAATAACACTTTTCTTTTGGGTAAATGAACACGTGCTTGATATGTTTGGGAGACACTATGGAGTACAAGAGTATGGTCTTTTCCTTGTGGAAAATCAGAAATCTTGACCTTCATTAGCTATCCATTTACTTTTCTTGCATTTACCTTTAGATGGTCTGCCAAGAGAGCAATCTTTTGGGAACGACCCAAATGGGAAAAAGTGAACCTGGCTACTCCGCCCCACTATAATCAAATGCTTCCTTCAATCTAAAGAGAGGGAAGACATGGTTATTTTCTATTCCTAATGCTTCTTCATGTGTAGGGCCTAGTTGCCTCAATCTTGCTAAGCAAGACTATATTTGACTAAACTCTTGTAGGGCCATTTTTTTGTATCAATCTTGTTTACAAGACTGCAAGAGGAATACATTCAACTTGTGTAGGGCTGAGAGGTCTCAATCTTGCTTGCGAGACTGTGCATTTTGGGTGCTTGTAGGGCTATGTACCTTAATTTTGCTTGTGAAACTACAAGGGATAGTCATGAACGGATATCCTTACTAGACACTTTTAGATAGAGACTACCTGACTCATCTCCAAAAGTATCATAATCTTTGTGTAAGGATCGATCCAAGTGGATTACCTAGATCACCTAAAGATTTTACACTCACCAAAGGGTGTTCTAAATCATGAATGTGGCATGAGGGAGCTTATGTGATTCGAGCATTGGGTCACTTTTTAAAACCCACAACGTGCATAGTCCTGGAAAAAGCCAATATCACTTTGTGTGAGGTGAAGGAATATCAAGCATTGGCAAATATTTTGATACTAAGCCAATTTGACTCTAGGGGTAGAAAGTGCTTGATTATCTCCTCTTTGTGTTTGGTGTGCTTGAACCACTTGAAACTTGACACTATCAACAGCAACAACATTCTTGACAACATAAAACATCGTCTGAACTTGACATTTAAGCAAACAAAACAAGTGGCAAACTGTCTTGGGTATCCTTTGCAATCTTATCACAATAATTGCTAGTTCTTGACTGCATGACTTGGCTCACCTAACATCTCTCGTATGATCTCGCTAGTCCTATGTTTTTTCATCAACAATCCATTGCAAATGAACTTGGTCACAAGTGTCATCGAGCAGGTATTTAGACCTCAAAGTGTGATACCTTGTACCCTGTTCAGCAAACCTTCTCATCTTCTCTCAAGCTATTGGACAAACGATCATTCAGACACCTTTAACATTGATATCATCAGCCTAGTCATTCTGGAATTATAACTATGATTGTCTTTCATGGTCCAAATGAGAAGTCAAAAGGCTGACCTCGATTCCAAGGGAAAAGTTGTCGATGACCTTGCTCAAGGACCACCTTCCCGTCAAAAACCCAAAACAACTTATGAAATCCCGAAAAAGGATACTTCAGTTCCATAGCAGACAGCGCCCTTATTTGATCAATCAACCTTAGTTGCACACACATATCAACAATGTCAGCTTACAAGAGGGGGTCTCAACATGAACAACATAGTCAACATACTAGTGTCTCTTCCTCTGTAGAAGAGCCCACTGAGCAAGAGATTAGAAAGTGTCAACAAGGCAAACACTTTCAAAAGACGATGCACACTCTTATGCAATTAGACAAGGAAAAGCACTTTATGCATCTTGCATCAATAGGTGTCAAACTTCCACCTGACTTTGACATTGAGGAACTCATACAACAAGAGGAGTCCCCCATTGGTATTCTCAACCAACAGCTGCAAGACATGAGATGCGAATTGAGGGAACTAAAGAAAGTTAAAGAGAAACCTCCTAGCAAGTATTCATTGGAATTCATATGGCCATTGTTGTTCGATAAAAACTTGCACATGTCGATGTTTCCTCGTAAGGTTGAAATTCCTAAATACGACCAATACAATGGGGAAGGCAATCCTCAAGATCACTTGAGGGAATTTTGTGCTCTTAGCATGGAATTCATGCATGAAAGGACATATATGATGTGATTATTCCCACAAAGCCTTAGTGGCCAAGCCTTGGCATGGTTTACGAAGCTCACACCTAGTATTCAAACATTTGGCGAGCTTGTGCATAAATTTATCCAATACTATTACTATAACATCCTACACATGGTCACAATGTTAAATTTATGCAACACTAAGCAAAATGCAAGTGAACCATTTGTCAAATTTCTTCAGAGATGTACAAAAATATTTGTAAAATATCCCAGACAAATACCTAAATTGGAAAAGATTGACATCTTCATTAACAACTTGGTTCTCAAGATGAACTATGCAATGTAAATGCAAAAGCACACCTCTTTCAGCGACTTAGTTGACAACGCTATTAGGATTGAAGATGTTCTTGTGAATAAAGGAGAACTCACCTTGAACAAAGATGCTAAATCTTCTAGCAGCAACAACAACAAATGTAAGAGCAAATACTAGAATAAGAACCGCAATGTGGTCAATGATGGCATGGTTAACTAGCCTGAATACAAACCTAAGGAGCCAGTGTTCAATCTCACTAGTAGCATTCCGGTTGCTAAGCTCAACACAACTACTACCAGTTCTTCTAAGAACACCCAAGACTCTCAGAAAGACAAAGTGCCCTGAATGCCATGACGCAAGTGAAATTTCACTCCCCTTGGAGAGCCTCTTGGGGATGCATTAAAAACATTGGTTGCCCATAAGATCATAATGATACCTGACTTGAAACCTTGGGAACCTGGAGTTAAGCCTAAGTAGTGGTACCATAACCACTACTATGAATTTCACAAGAACAAAGGGCATTTAACGAATTATTGTATGAAGCTGAAACATGTGATACAAGGTCTGATTGACAATAAGACCATTACAATTAGTACCTACAGATCGAACGATGACCATAAGGCTTTCAAACAGCCTTTACCCTCCTATGAGAAAGGAGAATCTTCAAAAACTCAAGGATCTATGGTGAACCATACCTACACAAACAATGACAATGTGATTCACATGCTTGAACCCTCTGATTGATCGATCAATGTCATTATTGTCAAAGACAAGGAAGTCGAGTCTACTAACGTGGTTACTCGCAATAAATCTAAGGTTAGTATTGAGGGGGTAGCATCTGCACCCAAGCAAACTGTTGTGCCAATGAGAAAACCCTCATCATCAAAACAAGTTGCTATATCACTCCCTGCTATGAACTACAACCTGGTTGATCAGTTACAACATACTCCTACTCAGATCTCCATTCTAGAATTGCTCAAATTGTCGTCATCACACAAGGAAATTCTTGAGACTGCACTTTTGGAGACAAGTGTACCCAAGGATCTTGACGTCGGTCAGTTCCAAACCATGGTAAATCATCTAACTTCCCTACAATACCTATCCTTCTTAGAAGAGGATGAAAAAGTGCTTAGTCACTCGCATAATCAACATCTGCATATAGAGGTCTTAATTCACAAACATAGAGTCAAACATGTTTTGATAGATGGAGACGTCAGTTTGAACATTTGTACTCTCAAGCTCGTAACAACACTAGTTTTCTCCAAACATGCTATTTATCCCAGAAGGAAAATCACTATAAAGGGATACAATGAAGGGGAAAGATTGTCAAAAGGACTAGTAGTGCTACCCATTAGAGTGGGGCCAGTCGAACGAGATGTCATTTGTCAGGTGTTAGATTTACCTTTGGCATATAATATTCTGCTATGAAGGCCTTGGATTCATGACATGCAATTAGTTCCTTCTATGTACCACCAATGTGTGAAGTTCCCACACAATGGGGTGGAGATCTCTATCCCACCTAGCAACACATACTCTTGTAACACCTTGAAGCAAGTAGAAAGCATGGTCCCTCATAACAAGGAAGCGGCCTATGGACCAACATCTGAGAATTCTCGCATAGCACTTACGAAGAGCTTTGGAGAAAAATTGCAAACCAAAAACATCAGTATGGGGGAGTATCAGTTATCCATGA
The DNA here is from genome assembly GCA_018584345.1 of Thuja plicata. Taxonomy (NCBI): domain Eukaryota; kingdom Viridiplantae; phylum Streptophyta; class Pinopsida; order Cupressales; family Cupressaceae; genus Thuja; species Thuja plicata. Next base: position 311,086 of record MU223781.1, on the reverse strand, counting down.
CTAACCTCCCTACGTCTCCTAGGTCTTACGGAATGCCATCATCATCATTTAAACCATCAAGTGGTCAGAAACTTGAAATACATGAAGGGACCAGCATGGTCAAGGCTCGCATCCCTCTCTCTGAAGAAAATGAGGAAAAGTTCATCCTGGCATGGCTATATAATGGCGAAGACCAAGATCAAGAAGTCAATCATGTGGAGATCTATCCAGAGAAATATGGCAAAGGTTATCAAATTGCTAAACAAATAGGTTATAAAGGGAAAGGACCCCTGAGCAAAAACAAAGGATTGCTATAACCTATACATACTAAGTTTCAGATTCCCATGGATAAAATTGTTCAGGTTTAGAATTGTCACCCTAACTCAGGCATTAGGGCTACATGACAATTCCATCCTCACAATGGAAACCTCTCCTAGCTGTGGGTAGGCTATGAGTGAAGAGGAATCTCCGGATTCTAGGCCGGCTCCTATAAAATAT
>MU223781.1:261185-302936 GCA_018584345.1 Thuja plicata | reverse complement strand
ACTCTCTACCTTATCTTGCTCTTCATGACTGAATACAGTCAGTCATGCACCTTTATCCTTCTATCTCTCTCCCTTACAAGTTCTCTAGCCGGACCATTTAGCTCGCCTAGGACTTGTCTACAATTCTAACTAGCCACTTCTCAGACACAAACACAAAAACAGAATAGAAATACACGAGGGATGCTTTTTGACGGTCACACTCCATAGGACGGATTATAAGAGTCAAAAAGCATCCATGACACTTAACTGAATTCAAAATCCTACTCTACAGAAATTTGTACACAACACAAATCTACACAGAACACACTGAAAACTCTTCTTTTATTGAAATTCAGAAAATTACAATTCACACACACAGAAAACTTATTCTGCTAGCCTTCACAATTCCAATTCTTCGACCCCCGGTACAAGTTTCCTTCCTTGATTATATATTCGGCCTCTTCTTGATTCGTAACCGTTTCTATGTTACCTGTCCGCCTGAGGATTCTAACTACCTCGGCTCTTCGTCTTCCTCCCGTAACTGTCATCAAGATCTTCCTCAGCATGGTTGTTGACGTGGACATCATTTTCCTCCGTGTCACTAACTTTTCCAATTCCCTCTGCGATGTTGACAAGTCAGCATATTTTCTTCCTCTGTCTGTGGCATCGTAACTCTTTCTCAGCTCGGGTCTCGATCATACATTTTCCTCACTCTGAGTGTTAGTCGCAATGTCGCGAGTCCTAATAGCCATGCATGCCGATCTTGCAATACGTTGTTGTCACGTTATCGCAAGACTGAGTAACTTAACCGCCTGTTATCCTGCGATCTTGCGACCCACTGTTGTCGCGTCACTGCAACACTCATTTACTTAACCACCTGTTGTCCTGCGATCACGCGACACACGATCATCTCATTGTCGCAACACTTATTCACTTAACCGTCAATTACCTTGCGACTTGGTGATACATTATCGTCGCATTGTCGCCACACCTATTAACTTAACCGCCGATCATCTGCCGACTGTGCGATAAGCCTTGTCGCGTTATCGCAAACTGTTTCCTGCTAATCACTGAGCATCTGCCGACTTTGCGATAACCATTGTCGTTTCATCGCGAGCTGTTTCATCCTAACCGCTGAGCATCTGCCGACTTTGCGATAACCATTTTTGCTTCATCGCAAGCTGTTTCAAGTTAACCGTCGATCATCCTGCGACTTTGCGATAAGCCAAATGTCACTGGCCCGCTCTTGTGCTAAGAGTTAAGAACTGTTAGGGTTTAGGAGAATAACAGAAACTGCTAGCCAAACAAAACTTCATCGTTCACTGTGATCTGCTCCTGGACCACCTTTGTTAAACCTGCTAGGGTTTCGGAGCTAAAACCCTAGGGTGCTCTGCACCAACTTTTCATTACACCTCAAGGCTATAAGATTCCTAAAGCATACAAAATTATTTTCCCTTGCACCGATAACATTTTTGAATACAAGATTTGGCAAACGAGTTAAAGATGACCATTGAGTGGAAGATTACACAACTGCACATTTATGGTGATTCTCAACTAGTAATTAACTAGGTCAATGATCAATATCAAACAAAAGATGAGAATCTCATGTCGTACAAAAAGATGATTGATGACCTCAAGAATTATTTCATGTTCATTACCTTCCAGCAAGTGCCAAGGGTAAAAAATAGAGTTGTTGATGTTATGGCTACTCTAGCCTTGATGCTACAATTGGAAGAACATCAGTTTCACTATGAATTCCTGGTGGAAGAACCCCCTTTCCCTTTGTATGACTCTCCTAAATCCTAGATTATCTGCTCAATCATGGGCACTGAACCTTACCTCTATACCCAAATCTACTCCTATCTTTGTGACCAAAGTATCCCTCCTGACTTATCCAAAAATGAAAAAATAAACCTTATAAGGAACGCCTCACATTACTTGATCATGGCTAATGACTTGTATAGAATAGGTCTTGACGGTACTCTCCTTAGGTGTCATCTAGAACGCAACAAGTTTGAACATGCACTAAAGGAAGTTCACAAAGGTATTTGTGGGTCTCGCTCGAACGGTCTCTCATTAGCTAAGAAACTCATGTGAGTAGGCTACTATTGTCCCTCAAACAAAGATACTATTCAATTTTCTAAAACTTGCAAGAAATGTCAAGCTCATGGTGACCTAATTCATGCTCCCGCACGTGAGTTGTTACCTTTTATCACCCATTAGCCATTTTAGTAATGAGCCTTTGATCTCATAGGGAAAATGTATCCCTCTTCCTCTAGAGGACACAAGTTCATTATCACTGCTACTAAATACTTTACAAAGTGGGTTGAAGCAGTCCCTCTCATTAAGGCATCTGGAAAGCAAGTATCCATGTTCATATTGAACTATATCATCTACAGATATGGGATACCATCCTCTATCATCACAGACAACGGAGGATAGTTTAAAAACAAGGATATGGAGGAATTATGTGAAAATATCAAAATCAATCAACAATGTTCCTCTATTTACTATCCTCAGGGGAACAGATAGGTTAAGACCTCTAATAAGAATATCTTGAAGATCTTGCACCCAACAGTCAGTAAATTAGGAAAATACTGGCATCTCCAACTCAATCCAGTCTTATGGGCTTACCACACCAGCATCCAACAGGGGCAACACCATTCTCTGTTATATATAGAACAAAATTTGTACTTCCTATTGAGGTAGAAATACTCACTCTGAGTCTCTTTGCATGGACTCGTCACTGATGAAGACTATAGGATTTCCATAATCTAGGAACTTGAGCTACTTGATGAATGCAAAAGAGAAGCATTCGACCACCTAAGGGTCTACCAGAAAATGATCTCTAGAGGTTACAAAAAGAAGGTAAGTCACAACAAATTTCAGGTTGGAGACCTTGTACTTAAAGAAAATCCAAAGAATCAACAACATTGTGAACAAAAAGGGAAGTTTGAACCCAACTAGCTAGGTCCCTTTGTCATCACCATAGCATTTGGCTCTGGAGGCTATCAACTATCAACTCCAAAAGGGGAAAAATTTTCTTATCCCATCAATGCACTCCACTTGAAGAAATTCTACAGGTAGACATTCTAAGCAGTACCTGTATAGAGAAAATGATCTTGAAAAAATATCAAAAATAGCAAAAAGCAGAAAAAGTAAAAAATATTTGGAAAAAGTCGTAAAAAAATGATCATCCTGGTGAAAACCTGGCAAGCAGACGCCTTGATGTATCAACAAAAGAAAAGAAAAAAAATGGAAATGGCAAAAAATACAAAAAAAAAATGAAAAATCAAGAAAAGTGCCTTGGTGAAAACCTAGAAACCGACGCCTTCGTAGAAAAAAAAGGAAATTATGTCAAGTGGTGAAAACCTGGAAAATAGGCATCACTTGTAATCATCACTCCATATATCAATGTGTAGCTTGACTATTTTGGCCTTGCACAAGTAGAAAGTTAACCCCCATACGTTTGGAACCGATTGACTTCTTGAGTCTTAGGGTCGTCTCTTGGTTCTCAAATCAGCATCCCTTATTAGTTGGCCTGCTCCTCTTTTATATCTTGGTATTCTAGCCACCTGGATAGTTTTCCACTGACACACTGGTGTTTTTCAATACCTTAACCAACCATGTTTCTCAACACTCTCTTTCGAACAAACCTATGTTTTTCAACACACATCAGACAAAACACTTAAAACTTTGCACAATAACAAAAAACCAACATAGCGGTGTTTCGCAACACCCGCATCAACGACTTACACAGAATGAATGTTGGATGATCTTTTTCTTGGATGTTGTTTGTTATCAATGAATTTTATACTATTTTCTTTGATTTTTGCTTGTTGGTGTGGTCCCAATGATCCTTGCATCAAGTAAGTAGGGTGTATGTAGTAAGAACTTCCATATTCAAATGGATAAGCCTCACATCCCTCAAGCCTACTTCCTTGCATGCTAAGGTGAGGTTAGAACTATCTCCTAGCTTGTTATTCTTCTTGTTTACGTAAGAACACACTCATGGTTATCTTGGCTCTGAATGCCTCGATACTGGTGTATCCTTGCAATATTAACTGGAGACAATGTTCAGGTCATTTGGGTTCCTATACCTCGATGCTTATGTTATCTCCCATATTTTATCTTATGAAATCCATATTCATATTCTTATAGTTGCAGTAGCACCAGTAAGGGTTGTATTGGCTCATATGTCCCAAAATGCCCGATGATTAAAATATGGACTTCCAGAATCAATGACTTGGCTACTCGTGTCGTAGGTTGCATTTACATTCCTAGGCTTGCATGATAGCATTATAATAAAACACACAAAGAAGAGCACAAAGGGGGATATTTCTCTAATCTTTGAATCCCTTGATGAAGTGATCAACTGCATTTTATATCCTTAAGGTTATCTATCTGCAAAACAAATAGTCAGTACCAACAGAGCAAGACATTACTCATCATAGCAAACAGAATATCAAGATATAAGCATCTCATATTTGGAACTAAAATCCTACTAAGCATTAAGAGTCCTCAAAGCAAAGATATGAGATGATAATACACTCATAAGAAAAGTAACAACACAAATCAATTGAGCACAAAGACGATCATATATATATATATATATATATGTGTCAATAATCTTAGTGTATACAAAAGGGTGCTCTAACAAACTCGAGAAAAAATGTGGATTATCAATGCAAATAAATCATGTACAATCATATGGATCTCCAAAATAAAAAAGGGATAGGGTAAGAAAGGGATAATCAGGTCTCGCTTCCTCCCTCACCACCGTCATGGGGTGGAGGTGGAGGAGCATCTTCTCTAGGTAGAGGGCCTTCTCCCTCATATCGTGCCAAGTACTGAGAATATGGTGGCACCTATTGTGCCATAGGAACTGCTGCACTGTATGCTGCTACATAGTAGGTTGTCCTACTAGTCTGATATATCACCTGCCTCTGCAACCCCTGGACTCTCTTGTCATGACCTGCGATCACTCGATCTCACTCCATGATCTGGGAGTGCGCCACTACAAGCTGGGTCTGTAATGCTCAGACCTATCCCCTTAATGTCCTGATCGTATCCTGAGGTGTCTGTGATGAACTATAACTGATTGAATGTTTGAAGATGACAAATTTGATGATCACCAAGATGCAGGAAGTAAATGAAAGACATTAAATCAGTTAATGTATGTATTTTCATTGATGTCAACTTGATATGATATGATTTCTCATACTCATATTGTCACTACACTTAAAGATTCAAAGAGACAATGTTTTTGTTTTCGGTAAACATACACCGAGTGACAATGTTACCCGACGGACAGTGTTACCCGATGGATAGTGTTACCTGAGACAGTGTTACCCAAGCAAGCATTACCGAGCCAACTACAGTTGTCACCAAACATAACTAAATTTGATGCCCGAGCTATCTACAGTAGTCATCGAGCACAACTAAAGTGTTGACCGATGAGAACTGAAGTTAGGAAAATGACAAAACAACTTAGCTGACATGAGCTAAAGATAGAGTTAACTATTTGATTACTTTGTTTTCATCGATCAGCTAAAATCTAAAGATAAGAAGGAGATTTAAATCATGTTTTATTGAATAAAACAAGGAGAGATTTGTGGATTAAAACTTAAGCAAGCATGGCGAGCTTTACAGATCAAGAAGTGATCAATGAAGAAAACAAGAAGGATAAGAAACGGTGAAATCATATCTATATAAAGAGACAATAAATTCATAAAAAATGGGAGAAGAATAAGAGGGCGCTGAAGAGAATTCTAGTGAAGAAAGAAGTCTTCATACAGACTTGATCATACAAGCTGAAGGACAGAGCTAAGGATTTCTGTAGACACCAAGCAACAAAGAAGCAACAACATTCATCGAGCAGAAAGAAGTGGAGCAAAGGAACAAAAGAAAAACATTGATCGTAAATGTATTATGAGCTTACAATAGATCTGAACATCTACAAGATTAAGTTGTATTTATGAACAAATCATATACTGATTTAGTTTAACCATTGATTCAGAAAATCTCTTAACAGAGTAGGATCTAACCATCCTTTATATATTGAGATACATCCCAAGGAGTATCAAAAGGTTTTCATGTTGATAACATAGTGAATGTGAGGTCAAGTGATAAATTGTTAGTGATAAATCCTCTAACAAGGTCGCACCTAACAATGTGTTTGTAACCTTTAACAGGGTTACCAAGCTCACTCCAGAAGAGTGAAAATTTTGGGTTACCGGTCCCAAGTGGTTTTTCCCTTAACAGGGTTTCCACGTTAAAAATCCATGTGTAAAATGTTTATATGGTTCATTGCTTTAATTTTTTGCTTTACACATTACTAAAATAAGATTAATCAGCAAACACTAAGTTATTTACTGTATTTCAGTAAAGACTAAGACTACTATTTGGTAAAGCTTAAGAAAAAGGATAAACAGTGAACTCTGAGCAGAAGTTATTTGATAAGATTGTTTAAAGGCATACATCTTGTAGGATTGAAGATAACTAGAGGTTTTATATTTGAGATATAAAATTTTGGTTGGTTTATTAGATTAATTTTTGAGGCCACTGATTCACCCCCCCTCTCAGTTATTCTAACAATTGGTATTAGAGCTTGTGTGCTTAGAAAGGGAGTTTGAAGACTCAAGCTAAAGATCATAAGATGAGTAAGAGGGATGTGCCTAAGTTGATCAAGGACAACTTTGCATCATGAAAAAGTAGGATAAGACTCCACCTATCAGGTATTGGAAATGATGTTACTCAATACTTGGATATTGAATATGTGTTGCCTACTGAATATGTGTTGCCTACTGGACCTCATACACTTGATCAATTGAGAGAAAAGCATGAACACAATTCTATGATGATAGAACTTGCTTCCTAAGTCTCTGATGCTTAATTTGAAGATGTAAAATCATGCACCATTGCAAAGCAAATATGGGACAAATTGAAGCTAGTGCATGGAGGAGACACAAATGTGTTGAGGGCTAAAGCTGAAAGCCAAAGAGGAAAGTTTGATGACCTAAGAATGAAAGAAGGAGAAAACATCACTCAGTACAGTAGCAGAATCAAAGAGGTTGTAAATGCTATCCGAGGAGTAGGAGGTGTACTTGAAGAAGAAACAATGGTAAGTAAAATTCTCAGAACCTTATTGCATATTTATGCTATTAGAGTATCTGCTATATAGGAAATGAGAGCAGTAGCAAATAACAATGTTACTCTAGATAGTCTGATTGGTAGACTTATTTCATTTGAGATGAATAATTTTGACAATAGTGTCTTACCAACTATTGAGTCTGCATTCAAATATTCTTTGAAAATAAGTAAATCAAGTCATAAACACACTATGAGAAATGATAGTGAAAGTGATAGTGATGACCAAGAACTTGATGAGATTGAAGCACTAATGGCTAGAAGATTGCAAAGAGGAAAAGGTGGATACAAAGGTAAATTACCACTTGTATGATTTAATTGTAAAGAGATTGGACACTTTGCTGCTAGATGTCCTAACAAAAGAAAAGATGACAAAAGTAATGACAAAACTTATGAAAATAAGTTTGACAAAGGCGATGACCGAGATTACCGAAGCAACAGACAATTTGACAGAAGAGATAACCAAGACTACAAGGAAAAAGGGAAGAAAGATCGTTACCTGACTAAGAACAAAGCTGGAAATACTTACACTGAATCTGATGAAGATATTGAAGTGGTATTTGTTGCTATGAAGGATGACTTAGAAAAAGAAGAAAGTTATGTTGAGACTGCACTCATATCTAAGGTTAGTAAAAATTATGTATGGATTATTGGTAGTGGTTTTACTCACCACATGACTGGAGATAAGGAAAATTTTGAAACTTTTGAGTATTATAATGGTGGATTAGTAAGAATAGGTAATGACTCACCTTGTCCAATTGAAGGTAAAGGAACCATAATGTTGAATAATCTTATCAGATGTGAAAATGCATATTGGGTAAAAGGACTTAACTATAACCTATTGATTATTTCATAGCTGAATAACATAGGTCACCAAGTTGCATTTGAGAACAAAAAGGCAAAGATCTTTAATGAATTAGGAAGGTTGATCAGAAGTGGTGAACAGACAAAAGGTAGCCTATTATATCTTGATGATATTAACTCCACTTGTTTAATGGCTAGAAAAGAAAACATATGGTTGTGGCATAAGGGGTTATGTCATGTGAATTTTGACAACATGGTTAGGATAAGCAATAAAAGGAATTTAAGAGTCTTACCGAGCATGTCAAAACCCAACCATGTCATGTGTAAGAATTGTCAAAAAGGTAAAATGACAAAGTCTAGTTTCAAGAGAAAAACCTACACATCTAATGTTATTTTATAATTAGTCCATACTGACCTATGTGGACCAATGAGAAAAAAGAGATTCTATGGTGATAGATACTTCATTCGCTTTGTTGATGATTATTCTAGAATGGTGACTTTTATGTTCTTAAAAGAGAAATCAGAAACATTCAAGATGTTTAAATGATATAAAGCAATAGTGGAAAAACAAAGTGGAAAGGAACTAAAATGTCTAAGGTCAGATAGAGGAGGGAAATTTATTTATGATGAATTCACTAACTTTTGTAATGAGCATGGAATTCAAAGATAGGTTTCTGCACCGAGAACACCACAACAAAATGGGATTGTTGAGAGAAGGAACAAATTAATTGTTGACTATGCCAGAACACTAATGATTGAGAAAGGCATCACACAAATATTCTAGAGAGAAGCTTTCAGCACTGCTGTCTACACATTGAACAGAGTTCAATTGAAGAAAGACACCAATAAGACACCTTATGAGCTATGGTATGGATACACACCCAATGTAAGTTACTTCATAATTTTTGGTAGTCAATGTTATATTTTGAAATATGATAGAAATGGAAAGCTTGACTCCAAAGGTAAAGAAGGAATATTTCTAGGGTATTCTACCAAAAGCAAGGCTTATAAATGTCTTAACAAATCCCCTAACAAAATCATTGAAAGTGCAAATATCAAAGTAGATGAATTTGCTGAGAAAAATGATGAGGAAAGCAGAAGGGAACAAGAAGACTACAATAATTTTGTCTACAGTGAAGAACCTGACACTCTGCTCAAGCAACAATGTATCGCTCCCGAGCGATAGAACAATGCACCCGAGCATCAGGTTGCAAACATAAAAAATCAGGAAATTTCTCACAATGATATACCGAGCGATGAAGGTCAAGATGATGATCATAATGATGAAAAAAGAGGTGAACTGATACTTTCCAAGTATATCAGAAGACACTATCCACAAAACTAGATCATAGGAGACAAAAAGGCTGGAATGAGAACAAGAAGTAAGTCACTGAATACTAGATGTTTAATTTATGATTTTGAGCCTAAATACATTAATAATGCACTTGAAAATGAAGAATGGGTCAGTGCTATGAATGAAGAGATAGAACAGATAGATAAGAACAAAACATGGACATTAGTACCTAGACCAGATGACAAAAATGTCATTGGTACCAAATGGATATTTAGAAACAAGTTGAATGAGAATGGAGAAGTCACAAGAAACAAAACAAGATTAGTATGCAAAGGGTATGCACAATAAGAAGGTATTGACTATGGAGAAACCTTTGCACCTTTTGCTAGACTAGAAGGAGTCAAAATTCTACTTTCTTATGCTACCTACAAAGGATTCAAGGTATACCAAATGGATGTCAAATCTGCATTCCTAAATGGAATACTAGAAGAAGAGGTATGAATTGAACAACCAGAAGGGTTTGTTGATCCTAACAAGAGAAACATGGTTTGTAGAATACACAAAGCCTTGTATAGATTGAAACAAGCACTGAGAGCATGGTATGAAAGACTTCACTCTTATCTCATTATTATTGGATTTGTAAGAACAAATGAAAATAATAATCTATATTTGAAAGATACTGATTATAAGATCTTGATTGATGAAATATTTGTTGATGATATCATATTTGGAGGTAATGATATGTTATGCAAATCATTTGCTGATGAAATGAGAAAAGAGTTTGAGATGTCAATGTTTGGGGAGATCAAATTCTTTCTTGGTCTACAAATTCTTCAATAGGATGCAAGCATCTACATCACACAATCCAAATACATCAAGGAAGTTCTGAAGATATTCAAGATGGAAGATTCCAATCCAGTTGGAACACCTTTGGCAACCAGATGCAAGCTGACAAAGGAAGACAAGTCAATCGAGGTAAATCAAACCTTATATAGATCAATGATTAGCAAACTAATGTATGTTGTACATACTAGACCAAATATAGCACATGCAGCTGGAATAGTTGCAATATTCTTTGTTAATCCCAAGGAATCACACATGAGTGCTGTCAAAATAATTCTAAGATATCTAAATAATATTGAGGACTATGGTCTCTGGTATAAAAGAGAAGGCAAATTTGAGCTTCAAGTCTACACATATGCTGATTGGGTTGGAAACTTAGATGATAGAAAGAGTACAATAGGAGGAGAATTCTTTATGGGTGACAGACTTGTCACATGGATTAGTAAGAAGCAAGGATGCATCTCACAATCTACTGCAGAAGTAGAATATGTGGCTGCTGCTGTAAATTTCTCTAACATTGCATGGATCAAGCAATTACTGGAAGGTATGAATATGAAAATTATTGAACTAGTAATTGTCTATTGTGATAATACAAGTGCAATCAATATTTCAAAGAACCCAGTCATGCATTCTAAGACAAAGCATATTGCTATCAAGTATCGTTACTTAAGAGAACAAGTGTAAGAGAAAGAGGTGATATTGGAATATGTTCAATCCAAGCAACAATTAGCAGACATATTCACCAAGCCATTGCCTAAAGATACATTTGAGTACCTGAGGAAGAGACTAGGGGTCCGACCCTTGTCTACTGATCACTAAGATGACTAGGAGGCTGCATCAGCCTACACACAATCAAAAGATCATTCATGTTGATGCAAGAAAAGAGATGGACTTCAAAGATTTATCAGTACATAGAAAGGTACTTATCTATACCGAACACCAGAGATATTGTTGGCTAATACAGAGCTATATTGCTGATGGAAAGGAAATTCATGGAATATATTAAAAAAAAAAAGAGAAAAGAGTTTGGCATTGCTGTCAAAGGGAGAGATGACTTAAGGGAGAGATTATATCCATATGAAATATCAGAAGTATTCAAAGGGAAAGATGTACTTAATGAATATGGAGAGAAATATATTGTTTTCAAAGAGAAACAAACTATCCATCAGAGAGAGGAACAGTCAAAGGGAGAGAAAACATCAGAGAAAGATTCAAAGAAACATTCATCTAAGGGAGAGAATTGGAAAAGTTAACACTACATATATGTCCATAAAAGGGAGAAGAGATTCTACAATAAAGGGAGAGACAGAATCAGAAGTTGCTACATCTATCCAGTAAAGGGAATGAAGAATGAATAAAGTACTCTGCAAGAATCAAATCTAAGCTAGAAGAGGTTACCAAGAGTCAAACATTTGTATTGGTTATAGAACAATAAGTTTGGTAAAGTTTGATGAACTAAAATTGATATATTTCATATTGTATTAGTAGTATGTAGTGTGTTGCCATCAATGCCAAAGGGAGAGATTGCTAAACTATAACTGATTGAATGTTTGAAGATGACAAAGTTCATGATTACCAAGATGCAGGAAGTAAATGAAAGAAATTAAATCAGTTAATGTATTGTATTGTCATTATTGTAAACTTGATATGATATGATTTCTCATACTCATATTGTCACTACACTTAAAGATCCAAAGAGACAAAGTTTTTGTTTTCGGTAAACATACACCGAGTGATAGTGTTACCTGACGGACAGTGTTACCCGAGCAAGCATTACCGAGCCAATTGCATTTGTCACTGAACATAACTAAAGTGGATGCCTGAGCTATCTATAGTAGTCACCGAGCATAACTAAAGTGTTGATCGATGAGAACTGAAGTTAGGAAAATGACAAAACAACTTAGCTGGCAGGAGCTAAAGATAGAGTTAACTATTTTATTACTTTGTTTTCAAAGATCAGTTAAAAGATAAAGATAAGAAGGAGATTTAAATCATGTTTTATTCCATAAAACAAGGAGATATTTGTAGATTAAAACTAAACCAAGCATGGAGAGATTTACAGATCAAGAAGCGATCAATGAAGAAAGCAAGAAGGACAAGAAACGGTGAAATCATGTCTATATAAAGAGACAAGAAATTCATAACAAACGGGGGAAGAATAAGAGGATGATGAGGAGAATTCTGGTGAAGAAAGAAGTCTTCATATAGACCTAATCATACAAGCTAAAGGACAGAGCTAAGTATTTCTATAGACACCGAGCAACAAAGAAACAACATCATTCACCGAGTAGAAAGAAGTGGAGAAAAGGAATAGAAGAGAAACATTGATCAAAGAGGTTTTACGAGCTTATAATAGATATGAACATCTGCAAGATTAAGTTATATTTATGAATAGATCATATATTGATTCAGTTTAACCATTGATTCAAATACATCCTTTATCTAACCATCCTTTATATATTGAGATACATCCCAAGGAGTATCAAAAGGTTTTCATGTTGACAACATAGTGAATGCAAGGTCAAGTGTTAAACTATTAGTGATAAATCCTCTAACAAGGTCACACTTAATAGTGTGTTTTTAACCTTTAACAGGGTTGGCTCTTCACCCAGCTCACTTCAAAAGAGTGAAAATTTTGGGTTACCAGTCCCAAGTGGTTTTCCCTTAACAGGGTTTCCACGTTAAAAATCCATGTGTCAAATGTGTATATGGTTCATTGCTTTAATGTTTTGCTTTACACATTACTAAAATAGGATTGATCGGTAAACACTAAGCTATTTACTATATTTCGGTAAAGACTAAGACTGTTATTCGGTAGAGCTTAAGAAAAAGGATAAACAATGAACTCCGAGTAGTATTTATTTGATAAGATTGTTTAAAGGCATACATATTGTAGGACTAAAGATAAATAGAAGTTTTATATTTGAGATATAAAGTTTTGGTTGGTTTATTGGATTATTTTTTGAGGCCACTGATTCACCCCCCTCCTCTCAATTATTCTAACAGTTTGATCTCTAGGGTCTCCCTCCTCCTCCTCCTCAGCCTATGCAACTTGATGTTGGCGTACCTATCAAATTGCCTCACTGAGACCAAGATCCAGTTGTGCCTCTCTCATCTCCTTGTCTGCAGCCTCCGCAATAGGAATCTCTTCTCCAATGGAACCAAGGGTGCCTCCCTCCCCGCCCTGTCATTGTTGACTGACTATCTATGCCCTACTAGAAATAGCATCTAAAGTATCACCTACTCTAGTGGACCCCTCTATGGTACTCTACCCGGACCCCTCCGTCCACCTATAGCTCTTTGAGGTGCATCCCCCTCCTCAATCCGTAGTGCTCTCTTCGTCAGATCTATGAATCTAGGAAAAGGATGGAAAGAAAAATGATCTCTATACTAGGGTGTGACCCTCGCGTCTGCTATATCCTCCAAATACTCCCATGATGGGTGAACTAGCTATACCATCTCTTGAGTGCATAGAGCCAGAGATTGTCTTAGAGACCACCCTCGACGCTCCTCATCAACAAAACAAGCATAGGTTGTGGACTCCTATTTTATACTCTGTGGACATCTATATTGTCATAGTACTCTTCCTACTATGAAGTGCTCAACCATCGATGATGTCCTCCCCAGCAAAGGATGTGAAATAGATAAATCCCTCCTTTGAGCCCTCCATTCGATCTAAGCCTCTATTTGTATATATGGTCTCCAGACAACCAAGCTAAGGTCATCCAACTCACACCTCCAATAGTAAGTCTTCTCCAAGTGGGGCTACGTCAAGAAACCTGCATACCTGTACACATAGGGTTGTCCACTCTGTCATGGATCATCTGTCACTAGCCTACATATATGGAGATGTTCCCAATTCCACACCTGTAAGACAAGTACTCCTGCAGCCATACCTCGGGATCCCTTGTATGCGGTCTCATGCATCTTGTGGTACATATGTGCAAGAAGGCACTGACCCAACCCAACTACTCCAGTCGGGTCACCAGTCTCTCTAGCACCCTGCCCCATCCACATAGGAACCTCTACTGGCTTATGTCCGCCATCAAGAAGCAGCTAATGAATCCTACTATGACACAAGGCAATGGAAAATATGCACCATACTAAGCCACCATGTCATCCCAGGAGATGGACCTATCCAAGATAGTGTGATCATGGAATACCTGAATCAATGCTTGTCTTCCTAGTAGTGGTGCCACATCATACTCAACACGCTCTCCTACAAAAAGAATCTAAAGAATCCTGTATATGTCCTCGAGAGTGATGGTCATCTCCCTGGTTGGTAAATGAAATGTATTATTCTCATTGTGGAATCTCTCCACCAATGCTACCAACAATCCATGGTTCACCTGGATGTCAGGCACCTGGGTCAACCATCCAAAGCTACAATCTCTTATACAACCTCTCTGATCATCAGACAAGTTCCTCATCAAGAACATAGTATACAAATATGTGGACCTGAACTAAATATCTGGTAACTCCGCTCGCGAGAAGACAAACAGTGGAAATGCATCAGTGACAGCATCAAATTTAGATACATTCAACACAACAATCAGAAAATATGATAAACAGGCTAAGAAATCAAGAAAAAATGCAATCGACAAGAGAATTCTTCAAAAAAGTGCAAGAAAGGGTCACTGGTACCAAAGTTTTTACGAGTCAGGATCACATACAGTACAACAAACTATGTTGAAGCGATAATTCTAATAAGGCTATACGAAAAAGTGGGCTTGTATGAAGGTGCTCATATGACAGGTGGGTGGCCCTCGTGTGACAAATTTAATGGCCTCAAATGACAAAAGATAGTTTTCTAGTTTTTCATACGAGCCCTCTCACCGGCTCGTACGACAAACCAGGACCCTACGACCAAAAATGTAGAAAAGTATTGAAAAATCTATGAAAAACTTGCAAACTTGAATGCAAAGACAAAGTTAATCAATTAATCACTAGAGGCGGGTAGTCCTGCGACCGTCTGTACCTCTGCATGCGCTCGAATCAATGATTTTCTACTGGGACCACCATTTTTATCATAAAATCTTCTTGAAACTGAAACTTGGATGGTGAAAATGATTTGGAAATGACCCCTTTAGGCCTTTTATAGTGATTTTGACCTAACTTTCAAAGTGCTCCGATGGACGTGAAAATTGGGTGTTTGGCTAATTGGGCAGTTCTGAATCTATTTTCAGGACCAAAATTGAAATGTGAAGACATTTTAGTAGTAAAAAATGTAGATTAACCTATTTTCTCAAAATGCAGTTGATCACTAACACTTTCCTCCCAAGATTCCACTTTGAGATTAATCATGAGAAACTAACTCAAGCATTTACTACTTCAACCTAAAAATAGTCAACCTTGGTCAACATTGGTTCACCGGATCTCAAACAAGCTCGCATCTCAAAATTTCTCAGTGCTTTCAGCTTCTGGCTCCTTACATCATTTCGATTTAGATCCTGCGGGGGTAGTACCATTATATCAACAATTTGATTCACATTAACAAGTTCAATCTCTAGGGGCATTAGGCCCTGACTTAGATCAAGATCAATCAAGCAATTTTCATCACTGCACATCAAATAATTTGGATATCCAGGGGAATATCAGGTTCATCTCACCATATCAATCTGATAACTCCTCTCTCAATCAAGTAATTGGCTTCAGCATGACCCATATCAAGCCAATTATCCTAAGTAATCAATCGAATGGAAATCAGTCTCATCATGCTATATCAGGTTGATTCATCATTCAAACTTAATCCAAAATTAGGAAATCTACTTGGAGGATGGAAATTTAGTTTCATCACTTCACATCAAGCTGAATGCTCAAACTCTTTTATCAATCTTCGCTCATTCAAGCCTAGAGTTGACATCCTCAAATCTCTCTATTAGTCTTTGCTTAGTAAATCCTGGAGCTGATATATTCAAATCTCTATTGATCTTCGTTCAATCAAGCTCAAAGTCGATACTATCAGTATTCGCTCAATCAAGTTCAGAGCTGATATTCCCAAATTTCAATCGATCTTCGTTCAATCAAGTTCAAAATCGGTTCTAATCCATGAGATAGTTTAATTGCTTCACATCAAGCTATTTATTGATCCAACCAAGCTTCACATGTTCTTTGACTCAATATGTTCCTAGATCGATCACACATTAGTCAAAGAGAGGCAAATGTAATCACCTAAAATTGGTTTTACAAACCTATGGCCCCTATTTTTGATTAATTGGTCTTAATAAATTCTAAATCAAAGACATTTATCACTAAACCCTAATTATGAGAGCACTTAATCAAATTTTCTTACATAATATTAATCTTGACTTGTTGAATCAAATCATCAAATTCCTAAGCCAAAAATGCATAAAACATCGAGATAAATCAAAAAGTCCTAAGTTCCTCTTTAAATAAAAAAATGAACCCATTCACACATGTGTGAGCACTCAAAAATCAAACAAAATAAATAAAAAGGGAAAATGACAAATTTGTCTCATCCTCCACAAGGTTGACCAATCAAAAGCATTCCACTTAGCTCACATGGATTGAGGGAAGTTGCATCTCCACCATTGCTCATTCCATTTTGCCTCTTAATCTCAACCACTCATCTCTTGGAATTTCCTATAAAAGGGATATCTCCCTTTTCTCATGATATACAAGAAGATTTGGAGTAGAGTTATAATTCTATTTTCATTCTAGAATTTCATTGTGCACTTGTAGTTCTTACTTGCATAGTAGTTTACTTGCATTCTTACATTGTCAAGATTCATTTCTTAGTTTAATGGTATCTTAGTTTCCTTTCATAGCTTAATGGTAGATGCATTGTTCTTCTCATTGATAGCTTAATCTTGCATTTTAGTCTCCTTCCTCATAGTTGCTATGTTTGGTTTGCTAGTTCATGCATTTTCATTTTCAAAAGATTTTTGAGAGAAAAACATGCAAGTTTTTGCATCTTCCTCCTTCTTGCATTGAATCTTCCATTTTGGAGTAGTCAAGTCACTGATTCTCTATGTCCAATATGATGGGCAACTCATGAGAATCACAGTCGCTTCAACTAGGAAGCAATAAGCCAATTTCAAGGGTTTTTATGCTATACTTGATCTTCATTTTAATATTAATCCCTTTGATGTAATGATTTATTGAAGTGTTTGGTTGCAGATTCTAATCACACATTTTACCACACACACAAATATAATGTATTAATAATAAATTATATGTTACAGCCTTTTAATGGGCCCAATTTCAAATAAAATAAAGGAGATTAGTTGGTAAAGACTAGATGAGGGGTGGAGTAAGATAAATTTTGATGGAGCTTCCAAGTGCAATGGCAGAGCCAATGGTGGCTCTTCAGGTGGTCAGATTTGGCCAATGATTGGGTCTTTTGATAATTCATTTGGAGACTGATTCATTGATCACTATTGATGCAATCATTACCGAGGATTTGCATGCAGGACACTTGCAAAAATACATTTTTGCAATCAAGATGAATTGGCCACCTTTGAGAATTATCAAGTCAATTATGTTCAGAGATCAGAAAACAAGGTGGTGGATGTCCTTTCAAAGTGGCGCTATCATTTGGAAATATTGGGGAAGTATGAATTAAGGGTTACCAAAATCTCACACTCCATGAGTGACATCACCTGCCTACTACTAAGGGCTCATTTGGGTGTTGGAATACCAAATGCTGGATAACGTCAATTCTAGAAGATGTTGCAATTCTAGAAGATACATATCCTGAAAATGATATCTAGAATATGAGCTAGACCTGTTTGGTTCACTCGAAAGATGACAGAAGATGCATTTTCTGTGTTTGGGTGCCACAATCTGGAATTGGAATACGAAATGAATAAGGATTTTTTTTATTGTTTACTTCTTAATTTCTTTGAACACGGTTAATTTTTGAATTTTTTAAAAATATAATTATGTTTTTGACATTTTGTAGGAGTTTTTTAATATTTATTTTATTTTTCTATGACATCACTATAAACAAGCACATATTTTTTATTTTTTTTGTTTGAATAATGTTAATTTTATAGTTTTTTGAAATAAAATTATGTTTATAAGTTTTTTAAATTTTAACATTTTGTAGAACTTTTTAAATATATTTTTTAATTTTTATATGCAAATTTATAAAATAACAAACTCCAAAATACACATGTAATCATTGAACAAGGCATTGATTTTTTTATTTTTTTTCAAAATGTTTCCTACAACCCAGCTCACTAGGGGCACTGGTAGGAAAGAGTCGGTTGGAGAAAACCTTTGGTCTAGCCCCAAAAAGGAAACTTAATAAGATTACAAATAAATGAATGAGACATTCCTCATTACATAATCGAGATATAAAATTACAAATAAATGAACGAGGCATTCCTCATTTACATAATGCAGATAAAGTGTTATAAATTTATAGTCTGATGAGTCTTTGATGCTCTTTCATGCCCAAATCTCATATTGGTTTATGGATCCTGCATACATAGAGCATACGACTACTTTGAGCTTTGTTAGTACCACAATCCCTGTAACATTTTAATAAAAAAATATATAAATTGTAACCCCTAATGAAGTACATTCAGTTGCTAACTTTTGTATGAGTTAAAAAAATCTTATTAATTATATTACCTTCATTGGTGTCCTTGGATTTTTTCCTGAATGAACCGTGCTTGTTAGGAGAAAAACATGACCAATTAAATGAGTTCATACATGACATATCTTTGTTAACCTCATAATTTCTCTACAAACTTGGGTTAGAATTCTACAAAGCAATGTCCAGTAAGAAAATAAACCAAGAAATCACTATATACATTAAATCATGTGAGTGACAACAGATTGAGGCTCACTAGAGCCATAAACATGAAAGGAAGAAGAATTAGTGTAAAAAAGATGCAAAATGTATATATGCTCACTTAAGGTAAAAATAAGTTACACCATATCCATACTATATCAAAAACAAGTTACAATATGAAAATAGTAAGTGGAAAATTTCTAAGCTCGTCTCCGCATATGGTCCCAGCGAAGATATGTGATTATAATACAAAGAAGGCATCGTAAAAATATAATTTAGGCATTTTCCCTAGCCTGACATAATTTGCACTCAAATCCTTCATCACAGATAACTGGAGATGGGCGAATAGATGCAGACAGGCCATCATTGACCCAACTAAAGTATATGCATCCATTGTTCCCTGTGATACCCAATCTACACTACTTCTTATTATATAATGAATAGTATCTACATTACAAACATAAAATATATACATATTAGCAACCTTTTTTCTATTTGGGCAACACCAAAAATTTTGTCCAAGGTTGCTCTGTATCCGTGAAGTCTTTAAGACGTACTACCCACCACCACATTGACAGTGTGGCACATTTACAAGAGCCATCAACCCTATATCAATAATGCACTATATTTACTACATTTATTAAATAAATACTATAACATATAATCATATGACTGAATCAACTAAGAAATAAATAAATAATGCAAAAGATTAACATCAAGAAACAATTTTTTCCACCCCTACACGATGTCCTACTTTGACACCATTTAAATTACTAGATTGAGAGTAAGTGTTGTCAAGCATGTAAAGTCTCTAGTGAGCATATATATGGTTTAGGTCTTCATGATTCAATCTTTGATGACAAACTAAAAATCAATCCAAAACCACCATACATCTTAGTGTTGTTATGATATATAGTGTTGTTGTGATATATTTAGTGGTGTTATGGTATATTCGTAGAAGGCATGGTTGGAGAGGCCCTAAATATATCATATCAACACTAAATATATCATGTGTTGTTATGATATATTTAGTGTTGTTATGATATATTTAGGGTGTTATGATAAATTCATAGAAGGCATGGCTGGAGCAACACTAAATACATCATGTGTTGTTATGATATATTTAGTGTTGTTATGATACGTAGAAGGCATGGTTGGAGCAATACTAAATATATCATATCAGCACTAAATACATCATGTGTTGTTATGATATATTTAGTGTTGTTATGATATATTTAGGTGTTATGATCTATTTGTAGAAGACATGGTTGGAGCAACACTAAATATATCATGTGTTGTTATGATATATTTAGTGTTGTTATGATATATTTAGGCTATTATGATATATTGTAGAAGGCGTGGATGGAGAAACACTAAATATATCATATCAACACTAAATATATTTAGTGTTGTTATGATATATTTAGGCTATTATGATATATTTGTAGAAGGCATGGATGAAGCAACACTAAATATATCATATCAATACTAAATATATCATGTGTTGTTATGATATATTTAGTGTTGTTATGATATATTTAGGGCATTATGGTATATTCGTAGAAGGCATGGCTAGAGCAACACTAAATATATCATGTGTTATAATATATTTAGTGTTGTTATGATATATTTAGGCTGTTATGATATATTTGTAGAAGGCATGGATGGAGAAACACTAAATATATCATATCAGCACTAAATATATCACGTGTTGTTATGGTATATTTAGTGTTATGATATATTTAGGGTGTTATGATCTATTTGTAGAAGGCATGGCTGGAGAAACACTAAATATATCATGTGTTATGATATATTTAGTATGTTATCATATATTTAGTATTGTTATGATATATTCGTAGAAGGCATGGCTAGAGTAGTACTAAATATATCATATCAACACTAATTATACCATGTGTTGTTATGATATATTTAGTGTTGTTATGGTATATTTTCTGTGTCCAAATTTTTATTAGAAAGTAAAGGTTTCATGACACATCATTGTCAACATATACAAAAAATCAATGATAACATTACTGCAACATTAAAAATCCTAAAATACTCTAGAATAGAATATTTGAAGAACCTTATCAATGGATTGACATTATCATAATTATATTCAACACTACCCAACTCAACAAGAATGTTTTAAAAATATCACAAATGAAAGTCATTGTGTTAAGAATGTCATACAATTTACGAATGTCTATTAAAGCAAGAAATAGAAAAACTAGACTCCGGCAAACTTCCTTCTAATATATGCGACTCTCTCTCATTCATTCATTCTCAAGAACCCTTTGGCTCTTGAAGGTTCAATCAAAAAATTATCATATGCGTCAAGCATAGTACCTTTGTTAAGATCAGGGATGACTTTTAGTGCACTATACATTAGCTTCATCATTTTGAAAATCAGATTTATCCATTTTCAAAGGTTCTCTGAGGTTTGCGCTCAGATCTCTGATCACTTCAGAAATCACATCCAAGGAACCTACCATGCTTCCCTTCTTCTTCTTTGGCCTCCTTGACGATGATGATGAAGGGTTCTCTCTGCCACTTGCACTAGATTGATTTGTTGTAGGTGTATCGATACCATCATCAACCAAATCAGCAACAGTCTCAAAAGATGCAGTATCAATACCATGATAAGTGATCTTCCTCATCATTGAGATCGAGGACCTTGTTCATAAGGCACCCTTCTTCTGTCTCTTGAGCTCTTGCAGCTATGGTGCCCTCAGTTACATCATTCCCCACAATGAAGGCTAATTCATTGTAGTATTGAAACAAATGACTCTTATACACTCTAGCATTTTTAGATTCCTTTCTCTATATGATGGCATAATGATTGAATTCATTAGTAAATAAGATACATTCAACTTTAAAGAAGATATTTTAATACCATGTTACCTTCAATAACTCATCCCAAACACTATCATCAGCATCCATAGATTGACTACTCTCATTCCATGCAAAACAACTTGTATTCTTCAAGTGTTTCATTATTCTATAACCTTGCTTCTATGTTTTCAGTTTGTTCTTGAAGTTATCCCTAGATAGATTCATTTTCAACTCCGCATTGAACCTCCTTTCAATGGCATTCCAAGCTTCTTTTTTGAAACCCCCTTCACATTTTTTCCAAGCTGCACTTGCTCATGGAGCAAGTCTAGAAACTTGTATTCCATTTCTTTGGCCCAAAAAACCTTCTTGCAAGAAGAATAAGTTGGATGGATGACTTGAATGTCAGCATCCATGCTCATCAATAGATATGTATATGACATACCTGACTCATATACACTATCTATTATTGATGTAAATTATAACATATCCAAGAGAAAGGATAGGGATGCATTGACATCATTATTTTTAATGAAAAACTAACATATCCAAATAACATGACAATACTACATATATCATAAAAACACTAAATATCTCTTAACATCACTTAATATATCATGACAACACTAAATATGTCATAACAACACTAAATATAACATATCTAACTAAAAGCACAAGGATGCATTGACATCATTGTTTCAAATGCAAAACTAACATATCCAAATCACACGACAACACTACATTTATCATAACAACACTAAATGTCTCATAACAACACTGAATATATCATTACAAGACTAAATATGTCATAAAAACACTAAATATAACATATCCAATGAAAAGGACAAGGATGCATTGACATCATTACTTCAAATGAAAAACTAACATACCCAAATAACATGACAACACTACATATATTATAACAACACTAAATATTTCATAACAACACTAAATATATCATGGCAATACTAATTATGTTGTTAAAACACTAAATATGTCATAACAACACTAAATCTAACATCAAATCACTAAATATGTCATAACAACACTAAGTATAACATGACAACACTAAATATATCATAACAACACTAAATATAACATGAAAACACTAAATATGTCATAACAAAGCTAAATATAACATGACAACACTAAATATATCATAACAACACTAATATAAAATTAACTCATCAATTTTTTCCTTATAACAGTTCGTGAAAACACAGTCATCTAACATTAAAGTTTAAACATTGTCATAGTAGTTATTCAAACAACTAAGATCGAGATCTATAGTCTTCCAACATCCTTCTTTCTATTTCATCTCAAAATATCCCCAAACATCTTTTTCACATTGGCTCAACCCATATGTCTCAAGCATTGGGACATCTATCCGATCACAACCATCTTTCTCTTCAATTTCTACCTCATATGGAAGGTCGTCCTTTATCGTAATGAAGTTTTGTAGTATGTAACATGCCAAAACAATCTTTGTTTGTGTCATGATTTGATAAGATGTCACATGCTTTAGGATAGGATAACACTGCTTCAAAATCTCAAATGTACTCTCTATTACATTCCTGAGCAAGGAGTGTCGATGGTTAAACAACTCTTGTGGTGTGTTTATCGGGTTTGCTCTTGAAAACTCCTTTAGGTGGTAACATGTACACTGATAAGTTACAAGAAACCATGGTACATTTGGATATCCAACATCGACTAGTTAATATTTCCCTACATTAAATTAAGTATATTGTTATAACGTTGTGTTATTTTTCTTATGCTTCACTATATAATCATATTTTACATACCTGGGGGAACTACCGATGGAACTGATCTCAAGAGAGCCTAATCTAGAACACAACTATCTGCAACAGACCCTTCCCAACCAACAATAATATACTGAATCTTATAATCAAATGAACACACTCCCATAACATTCTGTGACAAATTTCCTTTTCTATCATGATATTTAGCTTGTATGTTGACATCAACATCATAGTGACTGGTATATGGGATCCACAATTGCTCTCACACAATCTTGTAGTCAAAAAATTCATAATCTAATGAAATACAGTAATAGGATTACAAGTCAATCAAACATAATTGAACCACTATGAGATATACCTTGAAGTACGGATCAAAATGGTTCTTCCCACTAATTGAACAGGGAGGAGTTTTTGGACCAGGGGGTATAAAATAATTTGCATGGAGCACTAAGATAGCTCTCAAGACCTTGTGGAAGTATTGGCTTACTGTCTATCTTGAGTGCCCAAAGTTATGGGCAATCTTATGATTCCTCAGATTATGGCCACCAGTATGGAGGAACATTACTAATTATTCTTCTAGAACGTGGGGTTTTCTGTATCTATGATGCTTCCTTTTTGCCTTAAAATATTAGCTAGATGAAAGAAGTTTGGTCTACTCCTGTGTATTTGGTCAAAGCAATCCATCTCATTGGAGTTAATAATATGCTTATAAAAAGGAATTACATCTCTTTTTCACTTACACATTTTTTCTACTACCTTCTTTTGCATACACTTCTATGGTTGCAGCAAGGACAACAAGAACAACTACAAAAAGATGAATGACTCTTGTCCTCTTGACACTCTCTCCTTGAACTTTTATATCACCAATAAGATACATCAATTACCTAAACATACCAACAAACCAATCATCAAACAACATAGGAGAGGAACTTAATGCAAATCCATAAGAAAATACCCAACTATAATGAAAGAAATAGTTGGCCAATACAATGAGAAATACCATAAACATATAACAATGTTGATCAAACACAACCAAGCCCATGTTCCTCTCCTATGTTGTTTTATGATTGATATATAATTAGTTGATATTATAGATGTAGGCAACCCATTGATATAATTTATTTTCAATCTATATAAAATGAGTGAGCCCTACTTTAATATTCATCTTAACCCTAACCTTAATTAACTCTATTCCTAACTTTATTTGAACTCCTATTCATATTTAATCTTAATTGTACCCTTCTAACCCCAACCCTAATCAACTCTAGCCCTACCTTGCTAATATTTTATGATCTTTTGACAATCCATTTCATCATAACTCAAAGCTTTTACAAAAACAAAACCATAAAACTATGTTCTGTTTAAATCGAGTTTCTGATCAAACTTATCTAATGCCCTGTTACCAAGTTGTCTATTTTCTAGTTTTAGTAAAGAAGTAATTTGGCTACAACCTTTCTCAAGGGCTCAAGATTCAAGTATATTTGTGCCACCTTTCCAAGGTACTTAAGAGTAGGTATTAGTAGTAAGTTTTACATCAAATTATTGGCATATGTACATTTCATTGTGTACTTATGCATGACTATGTGTATGTCCCATCCTGATTAAACTTATCCTGTGTGCTTTCAACAAGTTACCACTTATCTATTTTCTTGTTTTAGTAAAGATGCAATTTTGTGACACTCTTTCTCAAGCGCTCAAGAATCAAGTATGATTGATTCCACCTTTGCAAAGTACTTCAGAGTAGGTCTTAGTAATAAGTTATACTTTTCCATTCTATAAATGAGATATGTAAGTAACATTCCACAACTGACAAGCTCAAGAAATGATTATTTGCTACAAATTGTTACCATAATTAGTCTTGGCACATGTGTTATACCCTAACTTCTAGGGAGTCCTTAATGCATAACCCTAAATATCCTCTAGCCAAAATAACAACACTTTGTGTGCAACGATGCTTCTTATTTCCTAACAGCTTAATAAATCAATTCACAAATTACATGTTCACACTATACTATGCTAATACTTATGTTTTATAATTCTATATGATAAGATCTACTATAGGTATATTGCCCCATCTCAGCTATCGTAATTGAGACATCGTCATTTTGATGCCAAAGTAATAAAGAGATAAAACCTATGATTATCAAGGTAGTGTTTTCATTAAATGATATATAAGGGGTGTATAAATGCATTATTACAACATTTTCTTTAATCCTACATATGATGGTGCTAAGATTATTTAACCAAGATTGTTCTACCTAGGTTCAAGACACCTTTTGATAGTCATCATATTGAAGGGTTATTGTTCATTCATAACTTACAAAAATAAAAAATACAACTGCACATAAAGCTTACATGTTTTCTTACCATACTAATTGATTTTTATTCCAAGATCCACATTGAATTTGATAGGTATGGAAAGATCATTATTATCTTAGTTTATATTCACATCTTAAGTAAATACATGAATGGGAAAGATCATTATTATCTTAGTTTATATTCACATATGAAGTAAATATAGGAATGATTATTGACAAAATTCTTCTCATTTACTTGTAACACTGTCATACCTAGAAATAAGGCTACAGTGATAAAGTGTATCAGATGTTGCCATATTAGACTATGCTAAGCAACACACAATCATGATGATTGCCTATGTTGAACTCCAAGATAGTTACTAAAAGCATATTCTGTAAGCTAGCATGCAACACCACTCTCAATCTCTCTAATGCCATCCAATGATACAATATACATCATGCCATGATGTTCTATCATTCTATGTATGCACTACTTTCTCCATACACACCTTTGTCACCACTGCTAGATCTAAGAAAGAAAAGAATGATGGTGTACCACGAAGAGTCATCTGGGAGAAAAAGAGAAGCATACCAATACTTTAGATAATATAATGATATCAGCCCCTTGGCCATCACATAATTCCATAGTTACAAGACTCTGACTTGACTCAAACTTGGTAAGCTGATTTTTGACTTGGACCTGAATTTGGCATCTAGAGTCGGCAAAAAATTAACAAAGATTCAAAAAATATACCTTTAATAAATAAACCTTACAGACATGAAGGATGATGATAATAAAAATAATAATAGTGTTAGTAATTTTCATTCACGGGCAGCCTTAACCTTAACCACGAGTCCTGGATCCCAGTCTAGTGTTGTTACTGTTATTCCACAGTCAACTAATACTGACTATGTTATAGTTAAAACAAGGAAGAGGGGTGAGTGAAAGGTGGAAGACTTAGCACTCATTGCATCTGTGTGATGCTCACAAAGGTGAAGCACCAAGACTTCCTGGGAGGTAGGGAAATCCTCGAGCTTCACCTATGTGAGCATAACCTAGATACAATGAGTGCTAAGTGTTCCATTCATTCTAATGAGAGATGGATTCTTGTGAATGTCAACTCATGAAACTTGGGTTCATATTCATATACTCTTGTGTTCATTTTTAGGACCCTAGGGTCATGTTTCAAATGTTCATGTTCATAACCTTGAAGTGTTTTGTAGCCCTTGACTTCACCCGTGCAAGCAATGTGTTGGGTTATGCATAAGAGTGGGGTGTGTTGGTGGCTTGTGAGAGGAACAAGAAATTGAGTATGTTGGGATTGAATATAAGTTGCTAGACCCTTGGCATGGTTTGGGGTTTTGGAATTGTTCTAGAGAATTGGGGGAATAGATTAGTGATACTAAGGGCTATATTCCTCAGTTTTAACATAAAATAATTCAATAAGTCAACAAATACAAGAGACAATAGTGAGGAACACATTACTAGTTACACAACATCTACTCCATGTATAACTTATATTTATAGATAAGAATCTTTACATGGGCTTTGTCTCTTCAATACCAAAATCTGACTCCCACAAATATGTCATTCCTAATCTACTGCCCCATCATTACATATATTCCACCTATTATACTTTCTTCACTCACAAGGCATCATGTCCTAACTTAATTTGAACTCTCCATTTTTGGCATGCATGTAACTGTTGTTCCTTTAAAAGGCTGAGATATTACAAATCACTTATTAATTTATAAAATACAATTTGTCGTGCTTCTTAATTCCAATGGAATCAATTTGTACTGCCTCTAGATTATGAGGAGTCAGTTTCAATTCCTGCAATTCTTATTTCTGAAAAGTCAATTTGCATTGGGTGCTGATTCAAATTAGTATATAAGGTAGGGCATTTTTACCTAGTAAGCAACTAGATGTCTCCTTTTATCATTAAGCTTTGTTCTTCTAGGTATCTTTTTTGTTTCATCATAGATTTGAATGATATATCTTGCACTTGAACATTGAACTAAGGTGGGTTCTCAAGGTTAAATAAATCATCATTCCCATACTGTGTCTTTTTTTTTTAAATGCTTATATATGTAGATGTATATTGCTATTTCTAGTAATAATTAATGTATTAACTTTTTGACCTTACCAAACCTTTCCATAATCTACTAGCCAAACCAAACTAACGTGTGGTTTCCAAGTACATGCAAAAATGTTTTATATCAACATACATTTTCCAAGTAGAGGAAATAGAATTTAAATAAATATTAAACACAATATGATGGTGTTATTTTAGAATATCAAGATTACTGTAATCCACCGTTACTTCTTTAGGAATAATGCTCCATTGTCCTTGAAGAAGAAATATTGCATTATATACTCTGTCATACATGTGTTCCTTAACTCTTATCATTTCTTATTTTCCAAACATTATATCATTATGAGCTTCATTTATGTTCATTCCATGTTTATGTCATTCATATTGATTATATATTCCTAGGCTTTCCTTGTTCGGCTGTTGAAATTCCTCAAGCACACAGTTATGTGTTAAGGGTATTGTCACTCATATTGTCAATCCTTCTCTACTATGAGTGATGCTTCTCTATATTCCCCAAGTCTTGAACTAATGTTCTTTTTAGTTTATTAGTTCCCTCCATCTAAACTTCCCTTTCCCCTTGGTCTAGAGATTATTTGCCTTCTACTAAAATTTCTATGCCATTTTGTCATTTCTCGGCTATGTGTTTCCCAACATATATTTTTGCTCTTGCTCCCAGCCCATGCAAAAAATATTACATTTTTTATTTTTGCTTTGTATTTTTTTCCATCCTCTTTCGACATTAGTGCTGATTTGAATTCCCTCTCCTTTTTGGCAGACATTATTTTTTAACCCATTTTGTTTCCATAGTAACATGGGATACTGTGATGCTGGTTCATATAACCGGCTGGAATCCTACTGATTTCTATAGCACAAAGATTCAAATCATATACATTACATGGTTTCCATGAGTTCGAGTATTCCTCCTTGATTTCTGTGAAGCTTCATTTTTTGCTAAGTTTCTACATATGGCTAGGACGATGCCCCGTTAATGTTGATTTAGGGTATTCTCTTCAGTGGTAGCTTTCATATAACCTCTTTTACCTTGTAATTTATCACAAAATAGCTTATGTTCGAGCCTGATCTAACATGCAACTCAGTTCTAATTTTGGTATGTATTTTGTTATGTCATTTCTTGAATCAACTTCAAGTAACTTTTAACTTTATATCTATTTTAAGATAAAACCTAGATTATTGCCTATGCTTTTGGCATTTTATTTTCTCTATTTCATAAGTCTTTGCATAAGAGGAAAATGCTTTTTTCTCTTCTCCATGCAGGATTTCCCTTGCTCCAGCTAGACCCAGTTTTCCTTCTTTGGTAGCATCAAAGTCTAACAGTGAGATCTTGTATCAGGAAGGAGTCTACTTATCCCTGGAAATCCTATTATACTTTCATATGGTCCTTCTAGGATATACAACTATTAAATGTGTTAAATGGAAAGTATGTTAACGTATGCATAGAAAATTATTTTGATGATGGCTAGCTAATTCTAATTGATTCTCAGAAGACATCTATTGCGGGTGAAGGAAAAATTTACATTTGCACATTAAAAGACAGAGAAAACATTTGAAAATGACTTATATTGTGGGAACTTATCTTTTGAGCATCTAATGAAATATCGAAATGGTAAACGAACAACTATGGGGATTAAATCTCTATTCCTTGGATGTTGGAAACAAAATTGATCAAAGTAATACTCAATGCACATATATCACTCATCGATCGAATTTCTTTATAATCAATATATGTGATGGAGTGGCTTGTACAATTGATTTCTAGAAACTCTAGCGGTCACGGATTGCATAGTTTGGTCCTCTATAGGTCATGGTAATGTCCCCGCCTACTTTGAAAGAACTAATTCAGCCTCTTGCAACCAAACTTACTTAGGAAACAATTGCATACGTTGCAAAGTCTTAGAAAAAATTCTGTGCATTTTTGTAAAGTCCTTTATAAACACAACAAATTTAGCAATCCTTTTGCAGAGTCATAAAGAAAGTTATGTGTACTCTTTGAAGTACTATACAAGCACATCAACTTAAGTAAGTTTTTGAAAATTCAAATCTTCAAGGGAAATGTTGGGGTTACAAGTACTTGGGATCCTAAGGAAAGGATGAGAAGGTGTTATAAGACTAGGGGATGTGCAGATTAATGAATATTAAGATTAGTTTCAGTGATTAGTTATTTGGTGATGACATGTAATTGATTGAATGTTTGAAGATGTTAAGTTGATCACCAAAATGCAGAAGGATAATGCAAGACATTAAATCAGTTAATGGATTGTATTGTCATTGATGTCAACTTGATATAATCTAATTGATTATAATCAAAGTGTCAAATAATTCAGAGAATCAAAGAGAAAACTATTATGCTTTCAGTAATGCATAAAAGACAAGCATTCACAATGTGACTTCAAACACCGGCAATCACTGAACCCGATGGAAAAAGATCACCGAAAGTCAAGTCACAGTGATTCCCAAGCAAGAACACTAATGAGAATTACCAACGAGTAGAATCACAAGTATAATCGACGACCAGAAACATAGTGTAAAACAACGGAGAAGATTGAGGAGAACTGGAGTGTTGACCAAAGCTATCAAAGAGTTAAACACCGAAATTAACTTGAGTTCAGAAATGACAAAATATCTAGCTGGCATAGATAAATATGGACTTAACTGGTAGTTATCTTTGTTTTCATTGAAAAGATAAAGCCAATGATAAGTAAAGGATTTAAATTTGTTTTGTCCAGTTGGCAAGAAGATCTTTGCAAGATAAAACAAGAGTTTTGCTTTAAATCTAATTGGCGAGAATTGTGGATCACGCCAAGATCAAGAAAATCAAGAACCTAACAATGGTGATATCATGTCTATAAAGAGACAACTTAATTCATTATGAATAGAGAGGGTGAATGAATGAAAAGAGGATGTTGGAGACAAACTAATGAAGAACAACTTCATACAGTCTTGATCAATCAAGGTGAGGAAAGAGCTAAAGTTTTCTGCGGACACCGAGCAACAAAGCACAATATCACCGAGCAGAATCAAAGTGAAGCAAAGGTATTAACAGAGATATATTGATCAAATTAGTTTTATGAGATTACAATAGATTTGAAAATGTGCAAGTATAAGTTGTATATGTGAATAGATCATACTATTTCATCTTAACCATTGATTCAGAAAGTCTCTTAACTGAGCAGGATTTAAAGATCCTTTCTATATTTAGATACATCCCAAGGAGTATCAAAAAGTTTGATCATGAAGATAGCATGAGATGACATATACCTATTGACAGGTGAAGTGAGTGTTTGATCAAGGAAGGTAGCATAGAGATGCCCGATATCAAGTGATAGACTGAAATTTTAAATCCTATAACAAGGTCACAACTAACAGTGTGTTTGTAACCTTTAATAGGGTTGGCTCTTCTCCGAGCTCACTTCAGAAGAGTGAAAATTTTGGGTTACCGGTCCCAAGTGGTTTTTCCCTTAATAGGGTTTCCACATTAAAAATCCATGTGTCAATATGTCTATGAGTCATTACTTTAGTGTTTTGCATTACACATAGCTAATTTGGATTGATCGGTATACTCTAGATAATTTACCATCTTTCGGTAAATTAACAGACTGCTATTCGATAAACATACAGTAGAAGGTTTAACAAAGTATTCCGAGCAGTAGTAATGTGATAATAGTATTTGAAGGCATTCATCTTATAGGACTGAAGATAACTAGATGCTTAATATTGTGGTACTAAATTTTTGGGTTGATTATTGGAATATTTTTGAGGCCACTAACTCACCCCCCTCTTAGATATTACTAACAATTTGGTAGTTGTAGATTTTAGTTTTCTATTCTGTTTATTTTCTTGTCTATATAGGTAGAAAATCTATTCACAAAAATTAATGGAGATTTTAGGAAAGCCTTCTCTTCTAGATGTTTTAAATTTCCTTCAATAGGTATCAAAGACCAGGTTGAAAGGTCTAGTGGAAGATTGAAGATTAGGTTCGTGTTGAAGCATAGAAAGTAAAACCTACAAAAACAAAGCCTGGAGATAATCTATAGGATAGGACATTTATTGGAATCAGATATGGAAGAGGGTGAATTCAAAAATGTGACATCACCAGTGATCTATGGTCAGCCTCATAGTGGACAGAAATATAAAAGAAAGGAAATTTTAGTTGAGAAAACATTTTTGGTTGAAGATAAAAAGTAAAACACAAACATGTTACAAGGGGACTGGATAGGTCTTTATCAATATCTTCCACTTTTTTATTTTATTTTTAGTTCTTTTAATATTTGCTTTCCTAAGATATATGTTTCTTCTCAAGAGAGAGAGTAGCATATGCAACTGCTAATCATCTATATGATTAGTGAAACAATCTCTGAGAAATCCATTGTGGTAGCATTCAATCAAGGTAGTATGGGAAAATATTTATTTGTTGCAGGACCATCGGTGGGGTCTCCTTCGTGGTCTTGATGAAATCTATTACTATGGTTACTAGCTTGGATACAAGTGGTACAACCCTTACTTAAAATTCAAAGGGGCATTATAAGAATGATTCCAAGAAGTTCCCATGTCTTGGTGAAAAGATCCCTCAACTCCATAATGGCTTCAATATGGAAGAACTTCCAAGTGAGTGAAAGGATGTAGTGTTGGTTTTCATCAAGTTTGTTAATCTTGAAGATAGATTCAAATGATTTAAATTCCATCTAATCTCGATGTTAAATCATTTCAAATATGAAATTAATCTTAATTTCCCTTTCTGGAATCTTTCTTCACTTTCTCGATCTATTAACAACACTAAAATCATAGAGGGGATTCCTCTGTATCAAGGAATTATTCTAAGATTATATAACTTCTTGTATCATCAGAAAATGGAAGCACTTCCATTTAGGAATGGTTTAGCCCTCTGAGTAAGTGGTTTGGGGTCATGTCAAACGTCTTGAATGAGTCTTTGACTTGGATCTACTTTTCCCCCTGATTCTGCCCTATTTTCCACTTTTCTCCTATCTTTTCTAGCATTCAGCTCTATGATTTTGAGATTCTTGACCTAGGGTCCAAATTTCAAGATCCCAAAGTTTTTGAATGTTGGGGTTCAGAAAGAATTGTTTCCTACTTCCGGGTCAGCTGTTTCAGGTTTCGAAGTAACGACTCTTGAAATTATATTTAATATAAGTCCACTCCTAGGGGTATAGGTCTAATTGGAATTTAATTCTCCTATGTAGGACTCTCTAGAAGATTGTGCCCTAGACTTGTATATAAGGAAGCTTTTCTCCTCTCATTTTCTCTAAGTGAAGCTAAGAAGAAGCTAAGACGCAAGAAACAATTTCATCCATCCAAACTCTATGCATAATCTATTGAAGCAATCATCTACTTTCAAGAATTCAAGCACATTCAAGCATTTCATTCATCAAGGAGATCCATTTATATCCATTGAAGGATTC
Organism: Thuja plicata; assembly: GCA_018584345.1. Classification (NCBI taxonomy): domain Eukaryota; kingdom Viridiplantae; phylum Streptophyta; class Pinopsida; order Cupressales; family Cupressaceae; genus Thuja; species Thuja plicata. The sequence goes on along the minus strand of MU223781.1, from coordinate 269,686 downwards.
AATCTCTATGGAGCCCTCTTGTTGAACATTTCTCCATCCACATCCATGCAAGCCTTTTTCTATTCCAAGATCCATTCAAGATTGGTGTTGAAGATCTAAAGGAAATTGATTTGAGACATCCTAAATTCTACATTCTACATCCATTTGGAGCATCCATACTTGTGGATACAAGGATTCGAATCCTCCATAAGGGTTTCTATACAAGCAAGGTGAATTTGTTCATTTACTTTGTTTACCTCTGCAATTTCAATTATATTTTAAGGTTAATTCCAAATCTGGGGTTTAACCAAGGAAAACCCCTCCCCCCAAAAAATAAAACCATTTTTATTGTAGGTACAGGTACATGACAACAAATTTTAGATCAGATTTGGATACCCTTTTTGGCAAAATTTCAGGATTTGTGAACAAAATTTCCGTTGGAGCAGTGCAGGTCAAGGTCAACATTTTGGGGAACAATTGCACCCCCACATTTGGGTCAAGGTTGACCTGACTAAAAAAAGAAAAATATTTCTGGGTTTTGTTTCCCGCTTCCAGGTCGGCTGTTTCAGGTTCTAAAGTAACGACTCTTGAAATTATATTTAATATGGGTCCACTTCTATGGGTATAGGTCTAATTGGAATTTAATTCTCTTATGTAGGCCTCTCTAAAAGATTGTTCCCTAGACTTGTATATAAGGAAGCCTTTCTCCTCTCATTGTCTCTAAGTGACACTAAGTGGAATCTAAGATGCAAGAAGCAATTTCATCCATCCAAAATCTATGCATAATCTATTGAAGCAATAATCTACTTTCAAGAATTCAAGCACATTCAAGCATTCCATTCATCAAGGAGATCCATTGGTAGCCATTGAAGGATTCAAGCTCTATGGAGCCCTCTTGTTGAAGATTTCTCCATCCACATCCATGCAAGCCTCTTTCTATTCCAAGATCCTTTAAAGATTAGTGTTGAAGATCTAAAGGCAATTGATTTGAGACATCCTACATCCTACATTCTATATTCTACATCCATTTGGAGCATCCATACTTGTGGATCCAAGGATTCAAATCCTCCACAAGAGTTTCTATACAAGTAAGGTGAATTTGTTCGTTTACTTTGTTTATCTCTGCAATTTCAATTATATTTTGAGGTTAATTCCAAAAATGGGGTTTGACCAAGGCAAACCCNNNNCCCCCCCCCAACAAAAAAAAAAACATTTTCTTGCAAGTACAAGTATAGGATAGCGAATTTCAGATAAGATTTGGATACCCTTTTCGGCAAACTTTCAGGATCTGCGAACAAAATTTTTGTCAGAGCAGTGCATGTCAAGGTCAACATTTTGGGGTACAATTGCACCCCTGCATTTGTGTCAAGGTCTACCTGACTCAGAAAATAAAAAAATTTCTAGGTTTTGTAGATCTCGCAGTTTCGGTTCAAGATCATAGAAATCAACATTTTCTGAGACCATTTGACAGGGTTTTCAGTAGATTATTTTTCGGAGATAAGTACTTTTTATTTCTTCATTCCATTATTCTTTGCAAACATTTCCAAATCTACATTTCTTATCATAACAATTAAATGTAAGTGGTTAATAGAGGCATAGGGTATCTTTTATGTGCTAATCTCCATTGTTCAAAACCCTATCTAAAAAATTTCCATTTCCCACCTTACACTTCTATTTGGTTGAAAGGTCTAGTGGAAGATTGAAGATTAGGTTCATGTTGAAGCATAGAAAGTAAAACCTACAAAAACAAAGCCTGAAGATAACCTATAGGATAGGCCATTTATTGGAATTAGATATGGAAGAGGGTGAATTCAAAATGTGACATCACCAGTGATCTGTGCTCAGCCTCATAGTGGAAAGAAATATAAAAGAAAGGAAATTTTAGTGGAGAAAATATTTTTTGGTTGAAGATAAAAAGTAAAAAACAAATATGTCACAAGGGGACTGGATAGGTCTTTATCAATATCTTCCACTTTGTTTTTATTTTTAGTTCTTTTAATATTTGCTTTCCTAAGATATATGTTTCTTCTCAAGAGAGAGAGTAGCATATGCAACTGCTGATCATCTTTATGAGTAGTGAAACAATCTCTGAGAAATCCATTGTGGTAGCATTCAATCAAGGTAGTATGGGAAAACATTTTATTTGTTGCAGTACCATCGGTGGGGTCTCCTTCATGGTCTTGATGAAATCTATTACTGTGGTTACTAGCTTGGGGACAAGTGGTACAAACCTTCCTTCAAATTCAAAGGGGAATTATAAGAATGATTCCAAGAAGTTCCTGTCTTGGTGAAAAGATTCCTCAACTCCATAATGGCTTCAATATGGAAGAACTTCCACATGAGTGAAAGGATGTAGTGTTGGTTTTCATCAAGTTTGTTAATCTTGGAGATAGATTCAAACGATTTAAATCCCATCTAATCTCGATGTTAAATCATTTCAAATATGAAATTAAGCTTAATTTCCCTTTCTATAATATTTCTTCACTTTCTCGATCTATTAACAACACTAAAGTCATAGAGGGGATTCCTCCGTGTCAAGGAATTATTCTAAGATTATATAAATTCTTGTATCATTGGAAAATGGAAGAACTCCATTTAGGACTAGTTTAGCCCTTCGAGTAAGTGGTTTGGGGTCATTTCAAACATCTTGAATGGGTCTTTGACTTGGATATGCTTTTTCCCCCTTATTCTGCCCTATTTTCCACTTTTCCCCTACCTTTTCTGGCATTTTTCTCTATGATTATGAGATTCTTGATCTCAGGGTCAAGGTCGACCTTGACCCTGACCTAGGTCAAGGTTGACCTCAACCCTGAACTAGGTCAGGTTTGAACTCGACCTTGACCCAGGGTCCGAATTTCAGGATCCCAGAGTTTCCTAATGTTGGGGTTCGGAAAGAATTGTTTCCCGCTTCCGGGTCAGCTATTTCGGGTTCTGAAGTAACGAATCTTGAAATTATATTTAATATAGGTCCACTTATAGGGGTATAGGTATAATTGGAATTTAATTCTCCTATTTAGGCTTCTCTATAAGATTGTGCCCTAGACTTGTATATAAGGAAGCCTTTCTCCTCTCATTTCTCTAAGTGAAGCTAAGTGGAAGCTAAGACGCAAGAAGCAATTTCATCCATCCAAAATCTATGCATAATCTATTGAAGAAATCATCTAATTTCAAGCATTCAAGCACATTCAAGCATTCCATTCATCAAAGATATCCATTGGTATTCATTGAAGGATTCAAGCTCTATGGAGCCCTCTTGTTGAAGATTTCTCCATCCACATCCATACAAGCCTCTTTCTACTCCAAGATCCATTCAAGATTGGTGTTGAAGATCTAAAGGAAATTGATTTGAGAAATCATAAATCCTACATTATACATTCTACATCATGCCCTTACAGATTGGGATTTAATCCTCAACAACACATCAATCTAAGCAAAATCTCAAATAACACTTCAAAACATGATGACCTTGTGAAGGAATTTGACCAAGAAGTTATTTTGCCTAAACTCCTTCATGCTGAGATGATTACTAGACCTAAACACAAAAATAAATGTAGTCTATACTTGAAGACTCTTCCTTTTTGTTTGTATCATAGATTTCATGATCACTCTACTAATGAATGTCAAGCTTTACATTATAATATCAGGAATCTCATTGATAGTAAAGTTATTTATATATCATGTGGCAATAAGTTATATTTCAATCGTGTTTTCTCTAAATAACATTTATGTTCCTATTATGGAGCTCCACATTATGTAACAATGTTAGCCTAATCCTTGGGAGATCGTTGTCTTGCATAGTATTGTGAGCGATATAATAGGTCCCATTTCATCCTTGTTCCTACGCTTGTGGGGAAAGGATGCCATATCCTTCTTTTCTGTCTTTCTGGGATCCACTTTTCCCTTGATTAAGAAATATCTATCTATTATGTGATATCCAATTATACATGAAAATTTTGGTTTGCATTGAGGATCTATGTCCTTGATTACAACCTATTTCGTTGTTTGACATTGGGTTTCCATGGTTGATAAGTCTCTCACCTTGGAAACTGAATAGTGTGCTATCCCTCACAAGGGTTACTTTTTCACTTCTTGCATGATATCTCTTTGCATTCGTCCCTTCCATGGCCTCATAGGAGTTGTGACCTTCTTGGCTTGGATTGGATGTTGTCTATGGATATTGTCTTGATGTTGTTGAAGAAGGCTTTATCCTTATTCTTTTCTTTCCTTAACATGTCAAAATACTATGTATTTTTCCATCTTAAGGAGGGGGCATATATATGACCTCCCTCATTCTTTATTATGCATTTTTGTTCTAACCTTTTGTTTTGTAGAATGCTAAATCCTCGAAAGGTAACACACATAAGTTGCTAAATCCTGAAGAGATACGCATTTTACAAATGTATTCCAGGGTGATATGAGGATATGGATCCATGGGTACTTCATAAAAGCCATCAAAAGACACACTACATACATGCAAAAATCCTCTAGAAGGCACACAACTTTATGGGGGTGCCTATCAAGTGCTTTCTTGGTGGGCCATCCTATCCTTTTTATGGTTCACAATGAGATACACACATCTCATTAGGCAAGGTAATCACACTCTCTCTCTCCTTTTCTTTGACTGGTGATGTCTCTCTTATTTGTAATCTTGGGGTGAGAAAGACTTGAGTCCCTGGGGGCTTGAGGATTGCTTTGTCCCTTTGATTTCAATAAGATTATCTTTTCTTTGTGATCTCCTTTACCAAGAGTTTGCATTGAGTACATACTCTTGCTAAAGTGGGGGCTAAATGTATCCTCAGAAAATGGAAGCACTTCCATTTAGGACTGGTTTAGCCCTCTAAGTAAGTGGTTTGGGGTCATGTCAAATGCCTTGAATGAGTCTTTGACTTGGATCTAATTTTTCCCTTTGATTCTGCCCTATTTTCCACTGTTCTCCTACCTTTTCTGGCATTCTGCTCTGTATTTCTAAGATTATTGACCTTAGGGTCAAGTTCGACCTTCTAGGTCAAGCTTGAACGCAACCCTGACCTAGGTCAAGGTCAATCTCAACCTTGACCTAGGTCAAGGTCAACCTTGACCCTAAACTAGGTTAGGGTCAACCTCGACCTTGACCCAGGGTCCAAATTTCAGGATCCCAAAGTTTCTGAATGTTGGGGTTCGGAAAGAATTGTTTCCTACTTCCGGGTCGGCTATTTCGGGTTCTGAAGTAACAAATCTTGAAATTATATTTAATATAACTCCACTTATAGGGGTATAGGTCTAATTGGAATTTAATTCTCCTATGTAGACCTCTCTAGAAGATTATTCCCTAGACTTGTATATAAGGAAGCCTTTCTCCTCTCATTTCTCTAAGTGAAGCTAAGTGGAAGCTAAGACGCAAGAAGCAATTTCATCCATCCAAACTCTATGCATAATCTATTGAAGAAATCATCTACTTTCAAGCATTCAAGCACATTCAAGCATTCCATTCATCAAAGATATCCATTGGTATCCATTGAAGGATTCAAGCTCTATGGAGCCCTCTTGTTGAAGATTTCTCCATCCATATTCATACAAGCCTCTGTCTACTCCAATATCCATTCAAGATTGGTGTTGAAGATCTAAAGGAAATTGATTTGAGACATCCTACATCCTACATCCTACATTCTACATTCTACATCCATTTTGAGCATCCATACTTGTGGATACAAGGATTTGAATCATCCATAAGGGTTTATATACAAGCAAGGTGAATTTGTTCATTTACTTTGTTTATCTCTGCAATTTCAATTATATTTTAAGGTTAATTCCAAAATTAGGGTTTGACGAAGGAAAACCCCTCCACAAAAAAATAAAACCCATTTTTATTGTAGGTACAAGTATAGGATAGAAAATTTAAGATCAGATTTGGATACCCTTTTTGGCAAACTTTTAGGATCTGCGAACAAAATTTTCATCGGAGTAGTGCAAGTCAAGGTCGACATTTTAGGGTACAATTGCACCCCTGCATTTGGGTCAAGGTCTACCTGATTCAGAAAAGAAAAATATTTCTGGGTTTTGTAGATCTCATAGTTTCAAATCAAGATAGTCAAAATCAATAGTTTCTGAGACCATTTGACAGGGTTTTCAGCAGATTCTTTTTTGGAGATAAGTACTTTTTATTTCTTCATTCCATTATTCTTTGTAAACATTTCCAAATTTACATTTCTTATCATAAAAATTAAATGTAAGTGGTTAATAGAGACATAGGGTATCTTTTCTATACAAATCTCCATTGTTCAAAACCCTATCTAAAAGATCTCCATTTCCCACCTTACACTTCTATTTGGTCCTCTCCCCTAGTTCAGGCCCTAAACCCTCCCCCATTGTGAACCCTATTTCCAACTAGAAATAATGAAAAAATGTTTAGAAATTGAGAGTGGGGGTAGTCCATTGTATCCCCGGCCTTACCTCAATCCCCTGTCTAAGGTGTCTTAAACCCACAAAACAAATTGTATTGCTCTGTCAACTATGAGGGAAAAAGGGCAGAATTAGTAGGAAAGACCTACAAACCCTAGCACAACAGATTTTTTTTTAAAATGAGGCAAACACAAACCAATCTGCCATATTTTTTTAAAAAATGGAACAAAAATACATATCTAAAGATAACTTAGCTTGAATATATTGGGTCGACCGCTTAGCTTGAATGCACATGTGTTTACAAACACCAAATAACAAATAAACATCCCTTGAAATATAAAATACAATAAAAAGCATTTTCTTTGAGAAGAATTCATGATAAAATGAGAGCATAAGTAAACAACTTTATACTTGTGATACTCAATGTAACTAGTGAAGCATGCCTTGTCTAGTTGGTCACGGGAAAATGAAAGTCTGTAGGTGTTGTCTTTAAAAACTCTTCAATCTGATTTACAAAAATAATGAAAGTCCGCGGGTGCTGTAAAAGTCAAACAATATAACAAAATTTCATAAGATTTGAATCGTCTCCGCTCTCATTTTCCCTGTCTATGCCGTTGGATGAGAAAGGGGTCGACTACAGAAATATTCCATTCAAAGGTGAAGATCGTGTTTGTATATGCCCTTGATGAAAAGGTCACGCATAACAATGAGTGGGAGAAGGTCACACAAAGAAATGAGCGGGAGAACGTCAACAAAAATGACCTAATTCATTGCCTTTTTTCTTCCTTATGGACCTGACCACAAATCCAATTTAGTTTTATGAAATTGGAATTGGAATTGGAATTTCAAAATTCCAATTCCATCTATTTGGGTGGAAATGGATATGCCCATTTTGGGACAAAATTGGAATTTTGAAATTCCAATTCCAATTCCAATTTTTTTAGATGGACACAAACATGGAATCAACATTATTGAGAATTAGATAATGCCAATTCCAGGCATATTCCAATGCCCAAACGAGCCCTAAATGAATATTGTATTTATGATTTTGTGAGGGAATGTATGTGATGGAACTTTGGCCTTGGGGAAAAGATAAAAGTGGAGAGATGTATATTTTCTTACTTTTTTTTTTGTGAAGAAAATTGGGTAGGGTTGAGGCAATGGAAGCGACATTCACCCTAGAAACCACACGACAACATGCAACATTTTTCGGGTTAGTTTTGTCAAAGAGGTTGAAGGGGTTTTTCAAATTCACGGACATGGATTTTGTGAGGGCAATTGAGAAGTTGTTTGGTGATGTTTTTCTCCAAGCCAACCATTGATATAGGTCGAACATTGATATTGTTTCTCTGGTCATAGCATTGGGCTTGGAATTGGGGGGATGCCAAATGGGTGATGAGTGCGATTCTAGAGGAGGGTTTGTTTTCTGGGATGGATATAGTACTAGAATGGGCTATACTGAGAGTAGTCTTTGATGTTTGAGAGGGGATAGAAAACCCAATTGAGGAAGAGGTGTATAAATTGGTTCCATTTATTCACTAGCCCACTGGTTTCAACGGGGATGGAGGCTTGAGGAGTTGTCTGGGTGGGAATCTTTGAAGTTTTTCATCCAAGAATGGGAGAGTACGATGAACCAAGCATTGGTGGTGGTGGATGCCAAGAGAAATGGGAAGAGAAGGAGACGTGTAGGATCAAGGAGCAAATGACAACGTCGAAGAATGCTTTTGCAGAGGTGGGTGGCATGGGCTCGGGATAGTGGTCATTTCCTCTAGTCATAGCTCATGCCCATTTTCTCTCTTTTTTTTTTGTATAAATGAAATGTAATATCTATGAATACATGGTCTTGAAGGGTTGGGATTGTTTTTCTTTTCCGGTCAGGGTTTAAATTTGGACGTGAAATATAGTTAACATCTGCATTACTAGATGCCATAGTCCCAATGTAACAAAAGCTTTATTTTGGTCTAGTTGGTCTCGCTTGTAAATTTCAAAGGCGGTTGTAGGTGGTAGTGGTGGGTTACTAGTCTACTTTTGCTCTCAGATTAGTGTTTTTGGTGATGATATATAAAGATGGTGTAAACTTTGTAATTTTCATATTTTAATATTAATAAAATATTTCATTAATACCGATCATATATATATATATA
>MU223781.1:228589-245975 GCA_018584345.1 Thuja plicata | reverse complement strand
TAATATTGTCTTTTCTGTATGTTCTCCTTTACCAAGAGTTTGTGTTGAACTCATACTCTTGCTAAAGTGGGGGCTAAATGTATAGTCAAAAAATGGAAGCACTTTCATAGGAGACTGGTTTAGCCTTTTGAGTGAGTGGTTTTGGGTCATGAAAAGCGCCTCTGAATGGATTCCTGATATTGACATGGCTTCCCCCCCTGACTTGCCTTTCTAACCTCCATTTCCTGACCTAAATTCTGCATTCTAGGTCTCTGACCTATGATCCTGGGATCTGGGGATAGGGTCGACCTCCTAGGACAGGGTCAACCTTGGCCCCACCCTGGGACAGGGTCAACCTTAGCCCTGTCCTAGGACAGGGCCGACCTCGACCCTGTCCCAGGGTCCAAATCATGGGAACTTTTGGTTTCCAGGATGTCGGTCTTCACAAAAAGTCTATTCCCACTTCCGGGTCAGCTATTTCGGGTTCTGAATCAATTGATTCCTAAATTATATTTAATATAGGTCCTCTCCTAGGGGTAAAGGCTTAAATGATGATTTAATTATCCTATGAAGGCCTCCTTAGAATATTATTCCCTAGTTTCATATAAAAGGGAGCTTTCTCCTCTCATTTTCTCTAACCACAATCAAGCAATTGAAGTCTTCTAATAAAGCATCAAGAATCCTTATGAAGTGAAGTCCAAGCAAGCAATTAAGAAAGATTTGAAGCAAGTATCCATCACTCTCAAGTATCCATTTACATGAAGGAGATCCATTGGAGGCCATTGAAGGATTCAAGCCAAAAAAGTGCCCTTTTGGTGATCTCTCCATCCATCCTCTTCCAAAGTCCCTGTCAAGTTCAAGAATCCATTCAAGACTTGGTGTTGGAGATCTACAAGCAAGAGATTAAAGACATCCTTCCATTCTAGATTCCATGTTTTGAAGCATACTTGTGGATCCACGGATTCGAATCTGCCACAAGGACATTACAAGAAAGGTGAATTTGAGTTTTGCTTTGTTATTCTTTATGCAACTTTCAATTACATACATTAAGGTTAATTCCAAAACCGGGGTTTGACCAAGGCAAACCCCTTTCCCCCAACAAACAAACATTTTTCTTGTAGGTACGAGTTTGGGACTATAGATCTGAGGCCAGATCTGGATACCCTTTTCGGATTTCTTTGAGACTGTGCAAATAAGGACACTTTCAGAGTTGAGCATATCGAGTTGGAAAAAGTGGTATAGGGTTGACCTTTTTCATAAGACGACATCGAAACGGAAAAATATTTCTGGGTTTTGTCCGTCTCTGTGTTTCAGTTTGGTATCAATTGTCAGCATCTCCAGAAACAGTCTACAGATCTCAGAAAATAGCAATCTTTGATCTACCATTTTGTAAGGTTGGTACTTCTCCTATTCTTTTCAATTACTGTCATTAATCATATTAATCAATCAATTTACAGAATTTAAGATCCCCTTTCTTGTTCTCTTTCCAAATAGTAGATTTATTTGTGTATTAACCCTTTGGGGTTGATCAAAATTGGATCTCCTATTTGTGTATTTGAGGGTGAAAGAAAGGAGCATCTTATCTTCCCTTAATCACAATCACAATTGCAATATACAATCAATCAAATTCAAGTAAGTGTAAAGTAGGGTTAAAGAAATCAACACAAATAACAATTAACAATTCAAACCCCCCCCTTAACCCCAAAATTTTTCATCTTTACACATGGCTCCTGGGAAATGGTGTTGTAGCCATTTCCTGATCTCAATTTGGACTGGTTAGCAACATCCCCTACAATTTTCAGCTTTTCTCTAGTTGATTTAGCACCTCTCTTCCCTTTAGGGCTAGTATTTGGTTTTTTCTGGGTAGAGGCCATTTGTTTAATTGATCTCTTGTCTAGAATTCCCGTGGATTCAAAGAGGCCTAAGTTGTTTATATTATTTTCCCCCAAGCCTTCTTCAGTTTCTGAATCCCATTCTTTGAAGGTTTCCTCATTGGCTTTTTCCACTTCCATAGATAGACTCAGATTTCTTATTGGGGAAATTTCCATGTCTGTGGAAATTCTCTGCTTAGTCCTTGTGTTGATGCTATGTCCAAGAGCATCCTTGGGTTGATCATCATTCCTTCTTGCATCCGGGGTTTGGAGGTGAACCATTTTTTCCCTCATTTGAGTATTCTGATTCTTGAAGGTGTCCTGGATGACCATAAAACTATCAACATTCTTTCTTGTGGCGTTGTCTGCCAGTCTATCTAGATTTTCTTTCTGAAAGTAGGACAACAGGACTTCTGGGGAGGGTGGTCTTTGTTCCTTTTCCGCATCCCCCATTAATTGTGAGATAGGTGGGCACTTGACTACTTGGGTAGATAAGCATCTTAAGGATGTGTTTGCAATTCCTTTATCCTCTGTGTAGGTTTCCTCTAGCACCCTTCTGACTTCTTTTCTCCATCAAGGTGAATCATTTGCTACTCACGCAATAAATTGGTCAGCTATTTCTTGCTTTGTAATTTCTTGATTAAGAGATTTTCTCTCTAGTTCATCCATGAGAAGATCATCTGCTGTGCCTTTATCTTTCCTCGGGGGTTTAGACTCCTGCTGCACCTTTTTGTTGGCTGCATTCTCCTCTTTCCATAAGGCAATGTTTTGCTCCCACACACCATTTTCCATGCTGAGGGTTATTTTATCTGGGATTGGTGAATGTTCCTGTATGTTAATCAAAATCTAGGGGTGAATCGAGGCATCCATTTCATTTATTACTTCCTCCATTCTAATATAGGTTCCCAGACCACTTCCTATTCTTCTGAGTGTGTCCTCACCCCAATACTCCACTGGGAGGTTGTGCAAACTCACCCAGGCTGGGTATTCATTCAATTTTTCACTTTGTGGATTAATGTTTTCTTCCCAGTCTTTTAGATAAATTCCCTTTCCTTTGACCATATAAGGTCCATTATTCAGGATCCACTCCTTGTCCTCTTTCATAGCACATATTCCCAAATAGAAGCCATTAGAGAGGGTTTTGAGCTAACAATCTTTTCCCCAAATTACTCTGCTCCATGCTCTGATTTTTGTTACAGACGACCATTGACCTAACCATTTAAAGAAAAAGGCCTTTTATTTCAATGACACACTTTCTTCTTTCCACTATGCATCTAAAATTTTTAGGGTTGAGACTATCTCATACCTGATATTTTCCATAGCTGGTGTGCTTTGATCTCTGGCACTCCTTGCTTCGCCCTTGGTCAGTGGGTCTCGCGGTTTGAAAAACTTATGCGCAATTTTTCGGAAGTCAAAGTTATTCCCAATCCAGTGGTAAGCCGGCTTCTCCAGACCCCCATGCTCCTTATTCTCCCATGGCCTACCATTCTGTGCCTATTTTGGCCACCATTGGAGGTTAGGGTTTCCCATCCATAGATTTAGGGTTTGGGCAGTTGGTTGAAACCATGCCTGTGAGCGCCTATTATGTGGCCATACCTTGCCATATTGGTTTTGATAGGCCAGGCCACCATGTTTCTTGAAAACACCACGTCCATACTGGCCATGAGACTCTATTCACCATGTTGCAGGTGACCGTTGTCGCCATCGTTCCTCCCACTCCCTGTCCTCCATTTTTCCTGCTTAACAAAAAAAAAACTTCATAAGTTTATTACTTCTTATTATTTTTTAACAATAATTTTTGTTTATATTTTGATTTTGATATATTTTGACTTTATATTAGTTTATTTTATTTTAATTTTTAATTAAGATATAAATTTAAAAATATTCTAATATAATTTTATATTTTCAATTTACATTTATGTCATATATTTTGAATTTGTGTTTTAGTTTATATAAGATTATTAATATCTAAATTAAAAAATTAATGTTACTAACATAGGTAATTACTATGAGGAACGATTGATTGGCTTGGAACAATGGTTGGCTAGGGTTTCAGAGGAGCTACAATGAGCGAAATTTGCAAATTTGACATTGTGGTCATGGGTTCCAGAACAAGTAATGGCGCCCTCCTACTAGGGTTTTGGAGGATCATGCCCTTGGAAAATCTATGAGCCCTTTGAAAAGGATTTCAAATACTCGAAAGGATTTGAAAATTCCTCAAAACCATTCAGGAAGTAAGGGTGTGGATTTCGCTCCTTTGAAAACCTTACGAAGATCAAACAAAAAATTTGGAGAGTGAAGGATCAGAGCAAGATCTGTAAGGTAAGTATGGATTCAAACCCATATTTCATTCCCTTCATATTAAAAATGAGGAATAGAGAGAAGTTGTAACCTCTATGAGGGAGAAGGCCTTTTTCATGAAGTGGTCAGGAGAGTGGCCAGACTATTTATGTGTGAGGAAATGGTGTGATGAACAATGGAGTAAGGATTTCACCATTAATAATTTACCAAATGGGTTCTACTTAGTTATATGTATGAAACCCTCTGTAAAATAATGGATTCTAAATAACATGGGGGCTATGGGTTTTTTTATTAAAGAATGGTCACCAAATTTTTACCCATTAAAGGCTTCGATCAAGGAAATACCTATTTGGTTACAACTTTATAATATCCCGAGTGAGTATAGGCACCCTGAAAATTTGAAATTGATTGGCAACAAGATTGGGAGGTTTATTTGTGTAGATGATGCAGGAGGAAAAACCTTGGACAACAATATTTATTCTAGGATTTATGTTCAATGATGGCCCCTTCCACCTTTTCCCTTGGAAATTGAACTTATTTCACCAGAGGAAATTTGGAAGCAGAAGATTGAGATTGAAGAAGTGGTGGAAAATTATAAGAAATGTAAAAGTTTGAACCATTTAATAGAGGATTGCATTGTTCATAAAAAATGAAAATGGTTATAACAAAATAAGGTTGTCGATAAAATTCAACAAATGTTGAAGGATCTTGACAAACCCGAACAGGATGGAGATGAAGCCGAGTCTAGTAATTAGGAACTATTAAATGTCATTAATACCATTTTTTAAATGGAAGTGCTTCATGGGTCAATTGTTGACCAACGATGCATTGCATCAGATAAGAAGGATGGTGTCCACTCTTCTTTTAGTCCTGAAGAGAGTCCTAACAGGATTTGGCATGGACCAAGTTTAGCAGGTTTAGTTGTGGAATTGAATGGGCTAATAGCCAACACAAGTTTGGAGGATGAAAATTTTTCTGAGCATCCAGATGATTTTGTACAATGTAAGGAGGCAAGTCCAAACAATGTTTCTAGGGAGATAAGGGAAGACATAGATATGAGGGAGTAGGCTGAAATACCCTTCAATGACATGGAAGTAAACAATGGAGCTTTGGTCCAGTAGACATTGGAGGAGAGAAAGTACCATTCATATTCTTGGGTACTAGTGGGAAGTCTTCCTTGTGTTATTAAGCCATCTGAAGAAGATGGGGATAAAGGTTGTCAGGGTTTTAAATAGTATTATAGGTATGGGAATGAAGTTGTTATTGAAGAGGTGCATTTCAAAGACATTCAAATATCTCCCATTAGAAACTTGGAAAATTATTTTGAAGAAGATAAAGATTATGGGGATAACTTTGATGATTTAGAAGATGAGGCTTTGTTCAAGGATGAGGTTCTAGAAGGGTACCATCTAAGACTGCATACAATATTAGGAATCTTGGAGAAAATAATCAAAGGCTAAACCACTACATTGATGGAAAAGGTTAAAGTTGAGGAGAAAAAGAAGAGAGGAGCATGGTCTACAAGGGTGTTGTTGGAGATTACATGAAGTGCCTCTGGGAAAAGAAAATGTATATCACAAAAAGGTTATGCCTTTTCTTGAAATAAATGAGGGTCCTTTCATGGAATGTCAGGGGTTACAATGCCCCTAACAAAGTTTGGTTGATCAAGAGGTGTCTTGATTAGTCAAGACTAGATTTAGTAATGCGTCAGGAAAATAAATTAAAGAAGAATGATCCTGTAACTTTTAGTAGGATCCTGAGTCAATGGGGATGTTATTTTTTTGATGTGATATGAACTTCAGGGGGCTTAGTGGTGTTGTGGAATGTCTCCATAATGAAGGTTCAAGTGGTCCAACATGCTAGGTATTTAAATTGGCTCAAAGTTTTTTTAGACCTTTGAATGCATTACTCTTCATCCTTGATGTTTAGCGGCCTAACAACATGAGTGGTAAGAAAGAGTTATGGAAAGATATATCTAGAGTGCTAAATTTTGATGAGGAGGTTCTCTTTTTTTGGGGTGGGAACTTTAATGTGATTCTTCACCAAATGGAAAAAAAATATGGTATTGGCTGGATGAGTCAGGTACAATGAGATTTCAATAATTTTATGGTTGATAATGGTTTGATTGAGGTTGAATCTAAGAAAGGGGATTTTATGTGGACCAACAAATGTCTAGATTTTTTAAATACTACTGAGAAACTTGATAGAATTTTCTTGGATGAAGATTGGACAATGGCTCAGTGGATTTATGAAGTCAAAATATTGCCTATTACTGGGTCAGATCACTACCCTATAAGAATTATGATACATGAAGATGCTTCTCCAGTTAAGTATGCTTTCAAGTTCAAGAAAATGTGGCTCAGGGAAGATGGCTTTAAAGAACTAATTACAAAATGGTGGTGGATGGCCCTAATTAGAACGGGTAACAAATCCTTTATTTTTTTCTATGATTTATTAAAGAACATTTGAAAAGATGGAATATATAATATTTTAAGAACATATTTACAAAGAAATACAATTTAGAAGAAGCACTGAAAATGCTTCACTCTAAAGTTATTAGTGAAGGGATGGAGGAGAATGGTTTTATTCAGGAAAAATAATTAAATAAAAAGTATGATGAAGTTATGGCCAAGGAGGAGATTTTTTGGCAATAGAAATCATGAGAATTTTGGTTAAAGAAGGGAGATAAGAATAGTAAATTCTTTCATAATTTCATTAAGGCTATAAGATTATGTAAAAAAAATTTCTCAATTCAAGACTCAAAAGGTAATGTGTTATGTGATCCATTGGATATCAATATTGAGGCGGTTGGGTACTTTAGTTGCGCCACTCATGAGGAGAATTTGAATTTGGATCTTGATAATGAAATTTGGGATGTCATTTATAAGTGTGTAACTGAGTCTCAAAATCAAATGTTAATGGAAACAATTAAGATAGAGAATATGAAAAGGGTGTTTTTTTCTATGGGAAGTGGTGGAGGAATCTAGGAGGTTTGGTTTCATGTTAAAAGATTTGAACAATACATTTATAGATTTACTTTTGAAGCAGGATGAGGTGAGATCTTTTGATGATTTCAGATTGATATCATGTTGTGTAATATGGTTAACAAGATCATTTCCAAGGTTGTATCAAATAGGCTGAGAACTATTCTAAGGTTGATCATCTCTGAGTAGCAAAGTGGTTTTTCTCTACATAGATCAATTGTGGAAGGTATCATTATAGCCCATGAGGCCATTCACTCAATAAAAAATCAATGAGTAATGGTTAAAATTGACATTAGGAGAGCTTATGATGAAGTAAATCAGCCCTATCCCCTGAATATCCTTAGTAAGTTCAGCTTCAACTTCAAGTGGGTGGAATGGATTGGGACTTGTATTTAAACCCAATGATTTTCTATTTTGGTAAACAAGCGTCCTCAATTTTTTTTTTGAAACCCAAAAGGGATTGGGTAGGAGATCCTCTCTTCCCCTTCCTTTTTATCATTATGGAAGAGGCTTTGGGAAGATTGATTTCCAAAAAAAGGATGGGCATACTTTAGAGATAGATTAAAGTGGCTAATGGTGTGGACCCTATTTCTCACTTGCAATTTTTTAATGATAATTTTTTTATGGCAGGGGTGACCTTTAGGGAAGCATACATGTATTATGAAGGATACTAGAGATAAATATGGAAAGATGTCTAGGCAATGCATTAACTAGATAAAATTAAGTTTTTTTTCTTTAATACTGAAAGCCATAAACAAAGGGAGATTTGTAGGATTCTTGACATGAAAGCTAGTACTCTTCTAGGAAAGTATCTTGATACTCCTTTGTTTGGGGGTTCATGCAGAGCTTCTCTTTGGAAAGATCTGGCAGATTGTTGTTTCTGGAGGATGGATGGGTGGAAAAGTAAGTGGCTTACTTCAATAGGTAGGATTTTAATGTTGAAATTTCTTATATCTACTATCCCCATTTTCTCTATGATGTGCTTGGAAATCCATCAAAACATTGTATGGGTGATTGGGTAAAAAATGAGGAATCTTTTCTGGAATAGAGCTAGAGAGCAGGATAAAATTCCACTTTTAGTGTGGGAGAATATTTGCAAAGAGAAAATGAGTGGAGGAATAGGGTTGAGGGATTTATATACCATGAATGAAGCTATGGGTGAAAAGTTGGTTTGGAGCATTTATTCTAATATGCATCAATTGTGGGTTAAGTTTTTGAAAGCTAAGTATCTGGATTTGGTAGAGAGCCACAAAAAAATTATAATTTTTAACCCTCCAAAGGTGTCAGTGATTTGGAATTTTATTTTGTCTTGCAAATGGGTTATTACTTATCACATTGCTTGGCAAATTCAAAATGAAACCTCAAAATATTTTTGGGATGATTCTTGGGAAGGTAAGCCATCGTTGAATAAAAGTAAGGACCTACTTGATTTTAAATTGCTTTTCACCCAGCGATGAGGAAGTAAAGTAAGGGATTACATGGAGCTCAGATGGGGCGAAGATGGTTAGGAATGGGTGTGGAAATCCTTGGAACGTGAGGGTCTATCTAATGAAAAAAATATTAAGATGAATGAAATATCTAGAAAGATGACTATTTTATTGAATAATAAAAAGGACAAGGTGGTGTGGTTTGGTGCTATAGATGGTAAATACTTGGATATAAAATTTTATATAGAAGAGATGGAGATGAGTGTTTTCCAACTCAATTATGTTGGGGGAAGGAATGCCTTCCAAAGGAGGGATCCTTTTCATGCTTGGAAATTAGAGGTTGTATTTAAACTAGAGAGAGAAGGAAAAGGATAAGGTTTTTTTGGCCCTCAAAGTGTGTTATGTGTGAAAAAGAGGAGGAAATGGTTGATCATCTTCTCCTCCATTATGAAGTAGCTTCAAAATTTAGGAAGATGGTGTTGTAGAAATTGTGGTGGTAGAGTCCACTCCCAGGCACTCTTGAAAAAGTGTTCATTGGATGAACGATGGGTAGCAGAAAATCAACTCTATATTGCATATGAACAATTTGTCCCTCGACCATCATAGGGAAGATTTGGAAGGAAAGGAAAAAGCATATATTTCAATACAAGAGGGAAGCGATTGAGAGGTTTTTTTAGTATTAGCCATTTGATTGAGGAAAATGTGGGGGTAGTTGTATCTCATTATTTTATGCCACAAATACTTTATGCATGTGAGGATAAAAATATACAGATGAATTGAATAGACATCAAAATAAGGCCTTTTAATGGGATGGGCGAATCTAGGTTCAAATTGAATAAAGGAGATTAGATGGTCAATACTAGAGGAGAGGTGAAGTAAGATCAATTTTGACAGAGCTTCCAAGGGAAATATAGGTCCTTCTGGGATTGGCTTTGTGACTCAGCATTGGACGAGAAATATCATTGCTATGGGAGTGAAAAGGATTGAGGATGGGATGAAAAATTTGGAAAAGGAAATGGTGGCTCCGTTGAATAGGTCGAATAACTAAGAGGGGGGTGAATCAATTATTCACAAACACTTATTAAAACTTCTACTAAATCGATAAGCACTTAAAAAATTATGAAATTTATAACAAATGTAAATATGGAAGTACAAAACCATCAACACAATGAAAACCAAAATTTACGTGGAAACCCAAACAGGGAAGAACCATGGAGAAACTAATTCTCATGAAATGAGCATCGGTTAAAGTGACACCAGTTAAGGTGATTTTCACAAGGAATCACTACCAGTTTACTCACGATGGGTTGGCTCAATGTCGGTCAAGCTAACTACCCTGAAATATGAGACCCTCATTGCCAATTACAAATAGGCTAGGTGCCAATGGGCTCATAGCTATAATATAAGAAATGAAAGAAAAAATCCACCACTAAAGTCATTGTCACTAATAGTCTACAATACATAAATGATATAAGTGTCTACTACCGATTGCATCAACTCACACATACATCAACACATAGATATTTCCTTATCAGATTCGCATTCATTTCACATATTAATAACATATAAGCAACCACACAAATAAATGAGAATATCTCTTCCTTTATACTGCTTGATGCCACCAACCAAGTCATTTTAAACCGATTTGAAATAGGTCACACCAAGATATGCCCGCGATGGTAAGGAATTAAAATTGGACCAACTCTCTTAATACAACATGATTTAGCATGCTACACCATCTCCAAGATCTTTGGTATAAACAGATAGGATCTATACGTTACAATTGCATCAACTGCAATACAATGAAAACTTCCAAAATAGGACTGATCCAAATCAAATGCTCCACCATATGTTACACACTAAAAGGGACCATCACTAACATGGATAAGGGAAAACATATAAAGAACCTCTTTTGGTGAAAACCTCTACCGATACACCAAAGATATCGGTACACATCAACCGATACAATAAATCAACCAAAGTATGAATGAACCATAACTATGCATTGAATATGTTGACATCAATGACAACTAGCAATGAAAAAAACAAGAATAGCATCAAATTCACATTCTAATAATCTCCCCCTTTGTCATTTATGACAACATTCATCAATAACAAATCAAATAACTCTCTATCAAAATATATCAGCATCAAAGTTATCCAATTTTTGTTCTCCCCCTTTGAAAACAATGACAAAGGGAAAAAATCCTCCTTACTGACTTACTCTGGTCCACTTGAGAGGAAGCCCCCAAGCATTGATCCAGAAAAGAATAAGCATGCAATTCACTAGACCAATGCACACATAGGTGCACTAGTGAACATTAGGAAGGGGTAGAATTCCCAACTCCCCCTTGAGATACTCAAAAGTGTCCTTTTCACAATGAATTTTTTAATATGTCTTCTATCTACTCCTTTGTAGGCACATACACAAGCTTCACTTCCTTCTCCAAGACCTCTCTTAGGAAATTATACCTGATAGATATGTGTTTTATTCTGGAATGCTGCATTGGATTCTTTAAAATGTTTATAGCACTGGTATTATCACACACTATTGAAATCAACTCATCCAAGAAAATAAGATCCAACACTAGTACTTCTCCAGTTATCTACACAACCAACCCAATCTGTATTAGTATAAGTTGTCAGCATGAAATATGAACCTTTTGGATACCATAATCCAAACTCTTCAGTTCCCTTCAAATATATGAAAAATCCTCTTTACTACCATAACATGTGATTCTTTTAGTTCTTGCTAAAATTTCACCACTAAACATACTACATACATGATATCTAGTCTAGTAGCAGTTAGATACAATAATACTCCAATCATTGATCTATACTTACTTGCATCTTCCTTTAGTGAATCATCTTCCTTAGTCAACTTATAGCTGGTAATAATAATTTATATTTCTCCAAACCAAACCTCTTCAACAATTCCTTAGCATACTTGGACCATGAAATGAAAATGTCTTTACTGTTATGATTTACTTGCAATTCAAGAAATAAATTTGACTCACCAATCATGGACATATCAAATTCATTCTACATCTCCTCTATAAATTCCTTGCATAAGTCATATATTCCTCCAAAAATAATGTCATCAACATAAATAACAATAATTATAATTTGATCTAAATAAATCTTGTGATACAAGTCTCTATTTGCATAACCTTTATGAAATCCTTGTTCAATCAAATATCTATCCAATCTACATACTAGGCTCTCAGTGCATGCTTCAGTCCACACAATATCTTCTTCAATTTTCACACTCCATCTGGGATCTCTTCTAATCTAAATCCTTTCGGTTGTTTAATGTAAATTTATTCATGTAAACTTCTTCTTTCAGTTCTCTGTTCAAGAATGTTAACTTAACATCCATCTGATAAAATTTGAAATCCTTATAAGCCACAAATGCTAAGAATATCTGGATCACCTCCTTATAAGAAATAGGGGCATAAGTTTCATCAAAATCAATACCCTCAATTTGAGTATTACCCTGGCATACTAACCTTTCCTTGTTCCTTATTACTTTACCACTTTCATCCAACTTATTTTGGTAAACTCACTTTGTACCAATCACATTCTTATCAGTTGGTCTAGTTACAAGTTCCCAAGTCTAATTATTTTCAATTTGATCAAGTTTTTCCTTCATTATTTTTACCTAGTTCTGATCATTACATGATTCTTCTACAAATTTAGGCTCAATTTCTGAAAGAAAACATTTAACAAAACTTGCTCTTGTGGTTCTCTACTCTAGTAATAAATCCTCTATTCTTATCAACAATAACCTGGTTCTCAGAGTGATTTATTTGTATATACCTTGGTTTCTTAGTTGTAGATGTATGTGCCTATCTTATCTCCTCCTCATCTTTCTTGTATTCCTTTCCTCTTTCCTTTGTATTAGATTCATATTCAATGTGCTTCTCATGAGTCTTTTGAAAATCTTCATCAACCTTCACGTTCACACTTTGAACAATCTTATTTAGTCTCTTGTTGTAACATCGATATGCTTTAAAAAACTTTTCTTTGGACTGGAATGGAGAAAAAGAAAAGGATAGCCCTTATTTCTTGGGACAAGGTTTGCAGACCTGTTAACAAAGGGGGGCTTGGCTTACACAAAACAAGAAATCTTAATGACCACCTTTTAGCTAAACTTATATGGAGATATTATAACTCCAAGGGAGAATGGACACTGATATGGGATAATAAATACAAGGAAAGTAATAACCTTACTATCTTTCTTGGTAGTGAAAGTGAATATGGAGGATCCTTTATATGGATAAATTCTCTTAAAAATAAGGAAATCATAAGAAAAGGTGTCAAATGGAAAGTAGGAAATGGCAGAAATGTTCTTTTTTGGGAAGATGATTGGATATTGCAAAACCCCCTCAAGGATAGCCTTGGATGGAAGGACTTTAAGAACTAGTGCAAACTAAGATTTGGGAGGAAAGTTGTGGATTACTGGGATAGGGATCACTGGAAGGATCTAACAATTATTGATAAATCTTTGGGTCAGATCAATAAATTTTGTAATTCTACTATTTTGATTGAAGAGGAAGACATGATAATATGGAAGTATATCTTGAATGGGAAATTTACTATTTCCTCTCTGTATCATTAGGAGTATGAGAATCTCAATGAGCCATGTTGGGAAAAATCTTGGATTAAGGACCTTACCCCTAAGATTAATGTTTTTTTTCTAGATTCTGCTGCAAAACAAGGTTTTGACAAATGATAATCTGAGAAAAAGAGGTGTTATAATTGTTAATAGATGTTACTTATGTAATCAAGATGAGGAGAATGTGAATCACATGTTTCTTCACTATCCCTATGTTAGAAATATATGCGATAACTTCTTTCAAATTCTTAACATATAGTGGGTATTCCCAGAGGATATGCAGAGTCCTTTTAATTCTTGGAGCCATCCTTCAAAGAATGAAACTATGGTTAAGGTGTGGAATTTCATACTTTCCTATGTTTTCTGGGGAGTCTGGAAAGAAAGGAATGAGAGAGTTTTCAGAAACAAAGTGACTAGTGAAAATGAGGTATTCTAAAAAATCAAGAGAGTAGTCAAAGAAAAATTGTATCTAAAGGAAAGTTTTATGGAACCTTTAAATGAGGACTATATTATTTTCTTTAATAACTGGAAAATTAAAGGAAATTTTAGGAAGCAGACAAATAAAGCCAAGAGAGAGGAATCAAGATGGGATTGCCCTCCTACTGGATGGATGAAATTCAATTTCAATGGAGCTTCAAAAGGTAACCTCGGGGTGGCTAGCTGTGGTATAGTCATAAGAGACGAACATGGAGTGTGCAGGGGTATTAAAGCTATTCCTATAGGAATTCAAACTAACCATATCGCTGAGGCGAATGCAACTCTTCAAGGGCTAATCCTTGCTAGGGATAAAGGTCATAAGAAGTTATGGCTCGAGGGTGATTCCCTCAATATAATTAAATGCCTAAATAATGAAACTCTTGCCTCTTAGTCTGCACAGAACATAATGCAAAAATTGAAAGGTATTATTCATTCTTTTGAAGGTTGTGTAATTTCGCATAATTTCAGAGAGACAAACAAAATTGCTGATTGGGCTGCCAACATGGTGTGCAAATTGGAGGTGATGATGTAGTGACATGATGGGGATGACACACCACATCAAGAAAAATCATTATTGGATAGTGACCGACTGTGGAGTAGACAATTTTTTTTATAAATGGTAAGTCTAATAAAGATCTTTAATTTTGAAGTGAAGTGTCATTATTATCATTTTTGGAGCAAGTACTTCTTGGTGATTACGAGCTGGATGTGGCACGAATTCTGGGTGTATTTGGCAAGTTTGAGAGTGACTAGTTTTACTCCTAATGACACTAAAAATATTTATCATAGAGAAAGTAATTTACACTAGAGAGCTAAGATGGGTGGCAGCAAGAAGCGCTTTGAGCCTGTTAACTGTGATGAATGGAGAGATAAGAAAAAAGTTTGGAGGATTTTGAAGGAAGGAGGGATGGCTGTGTTTCTGGGGCGGCTTCATGGTCGAAACCCTACAGTATCAAGGAAATTATTCAAAACTTGGAAAGATGATAAGGTGATGGTGGGAAATCAGATCATGGAAGTTAGGGAGGAGATAATTGCTGAGGCTACTGGTATGGGAATGGAGGGGCTAAAGTTCTATAGAGACAGAGCTATCTTTGATAAAGCTTGGGAGAATTTTTTGGAGTTTTAGGAAGAGAAGGCTAGGCTGGTGAAGGTGGATACTTCCTATCATAACCCTAAATGGATATCTAGGCTATGGAGGTATGCTCTCTATGTGATCATTAGCTACATTACACTCAATGGTAGGTTTACCCGAGCCTATGGACATCATTTTATACTTCTGAATCACTTTAGGTACAATGTGAAAATTAGTTTTCCTTTTTATCTTCTTAGCTCATTGGATTTTACTATCACTAGTCTACAAAAAGACCCGAAGGGAGACCATTCCTCTCACCAGGGTCTTATGTTGTTAATCTATGATCTCTTGAAAACAAAAAAAGGTGGAGATACCTCTGTTGAAAAATATTGAGAGGGATGAGGAGGAGACAGAAGGTGAAGAGGAAGATATTATGTATGAGGAGGAGATGGAGGAAGAAGAGGGGGACCCTCAGGGGTATAAAAATCCTAAAAAAACAACCAAAAAAGGTTCTTCGTCCAAGAAAAACCAGAAGAAGATTATTGTGGAGGGCACTGATACAGAGAAGGAGAGTGATGATGACACCCCTGAGGGGATTAAAATAAATAAGAAAATAACTAAAAAAGGTTATTCTTCCAAGACTAACTAGAAGAAGACTACGACATAGGATTCTAAAATAGAGAAGGAGACAGAGGATGAAGAGTATGAGGAGAAACAAAGAAAAGAGGCTAAGAAAAGAAAACATGGGGAAGTTACATGAAGCAAAAATAAGATCACCCAGAAAGGTAAAAACCCTAGCAAAAGAAGAATTATGTTGTCCTTGGATGAGGATGATGAGATGGAGAAGGAGCTGAGTACAGAGGCTAACCTCGGAGAGGATTATGGGGAAGAGAATAGGGAGGATAATAGAGATAGGAAAGATGCAAAACAAACCCCCACGATGAACACATAGACTAATTGGTAGAAGGGTGCTGATCAGACTATGGAGGAAATTGTCAAAAGCATTGAAAAAGATGCAATGGAGCATGTGGTGAAAGATTTCTATACTAATGAGGACACAGGTAAAACTAATGTGTCTAGTGATATGAAGAAAAGAAAGGATTGTCTTGGGGATTTTACCTATACTTTGGGTAAAATGTTGGATGATAATGATAATATAAAAAAGCAAATGGAAACTATGAAAGCTGAGATCAATATCATAAAAATTATTAGCATTAGTGAGAAACTTGTTGTGGTCTGTCTGGAGGAGATGAAAGATGTGGTTGGAAGATATGAAGCCTAGGTAGAAATTGTGACTAAAGTGTGAAACATGGAAAAATAGTTGAAGGATATAAATGATAGGGCGGTGGAAGAAGACAATGCAGGGAAAATCCATATTCATAACAACAAAGAGGAGAAACTGGAGGCTACAGTGTGCAAGATTGGGGAGCGATGTCTGGTAAGTTTAAAGGCGTATAATAGTCATGCAAAAATTCTACCAGAGAATATGGAACATGACAGAGGGGATAAGGATGGAAAAGAGGTGAAGGAGACCATGGGTCTTGGAAAACACACAGAGGCTAGTACCCAGAAGCTGAGCCCAAAGGAAGATAAAGAGACTGAAGACCTCAAGAACTCTATCAATCAGATGTAGATAATGGTTATCCAGGCACATGACATTGTGGATGACATGTAGGTGTCCTTTTATTGGTCCCATATGTTTTTCTATCCCTGTTATTGCTTGTAGATTTGTGGGACTTTTTGTTAGGATGTTATCCGGCTAGGATTTTTTGCTTTCCTTTTTGGGTGCTTTGGCATAGTTTCAGCTGATCTTTATTGAATATTTGTAAAACTTTTTAAAAGGTTTTGGGTCCTTGTAAAACCCATTTTTATGTAATCAGAACATCAATATGATTTACTCCTTGTAGAATATCCCAAAAATACACCTTCATCTTCTCTACTGTCAAATTTTTCAAGATTGTCCTCATCCTTTTGAATCTAGCATCTTCTTCCAAATTTTTGAAATACTTTACTGTAGGTGCTCTTCCATGCCATAGCTCATATGATCTCTTGTCATGATTATTTTGGTAAATTACTTTGTTAAGAGTGTACACAATTATTTGTACTACTTCTCTTTAGTAAATCTTTGGTAAACTTGCTTCCTTCATCATTGTCCTTGATGCTTCTTGTATTATCTAATTTATTCTTTCAACTACACCATTTTGCTACAGTTTTTCTAGCCAATAAAAACTATCTCTTGATTCCATTTTTCTCACAATACTTCTCAAATTCATAATATGTACATTCTTGTCCTTTATCAGATCTCATACATTTTATTTTCCTACCACATTCATTCTCAACTCTAGCTTTAAAAATCTTGAACTAATGCTTCTAATTTTTCTCTTAGAAATGCAACCCAAGTCAGTGTTGAATGATCATCAATAAAGAGTATGAAGTATCACTCACCTTGTAAACTCCTTGTTTTGGTAAGATCACACAAGCGGTGTGCACTAGATCTAGTAAACCAGTAGATGAATAGTCTTTATCCTTGAGGGCCCGTTTGGTTGGCAGAATTTGTGCATGCTGGAATTGCCAATTCTAGAATTGAATCCATTCTAGGTTTGTGCTATTCTCAAAATGAATTCTAGAATATGGCTGTCCTGTTTGGTTCACCTGGA
>MU223781.1:94846-177700 GCA_018584345.1 Thuja plicata | reverse complement strand
AATTAACGTATGTTTTTCTAGCCATTCACATGCAGTATCAAATTCCTGAGGGTTAAGAATGATATCAGGGTTACCTCGTGGAAGACCTTCGGGACGAACTTGCGAGGACGTTTGTTCGGAGGCGGCGCCATGGCAGTCCGAAGCTTCAACTCGAGCACCAGCAGTAACTGCTGGGCCGAAGTTGGCCGGAGCCATACTAAAGGCTAACCCTAATGAGATCCCGCAGTAAATGCGGTATGACAGATGGAAGGCTCAGAGCGGAAACACAGACAGAAAGCCGTACACATGAAAACCCTAGCAGAGCTCCACTTTAGACATATTTTCCAATATTTTAATTTTAAAAATACATAATATTCTTTTTTTTAAAATGTTCGTCTTTACGATAGTTGCCTTTTAATTTAGATATTGTCTATTGTAATGATTTAGATTTTTTTAAATTATTGATTCCCTAATCCTAATTGTAAATATATTAATTATAATATTTTATAAATTAATTCTTTCCTTATATTATTAAAAAACTACAATATAAAATAAAGGATATAAAAGACTTATGATGAGGACATCAACTATTCACTTATGTTTACTATGACATACTATAGATTAATATCAACATTTATCTAATTTATAACCTTTAATATATTATTTGACATATTACTTCCTATTGACTACCCTTGCATTTATTTTGGTGCAAGCGTTAGTTTATTTTCTTGCATAAAACTTATTTAACAACTTTATCAACAATTAATTGAAGCATTGCAAAAGATTGTAGTAGATCAAAGGCATTGGAAAGAAAAATAGAAATAAGACGAGAAGGAAAGATTACCCTCTTGGATCGAGGGAATAAGATTTCTTCCCCCAAGGATCCTTTTGATGCTCTTTTTGAATTGAAAATAATAAGTTTTGAACCCTTGGCCTAGCTGATAGTCTTCAATTGAGCCGAAAAACTGACATCTCCCACTCATTTACCAGTATCCATATTCTGTAATTCGTGGTCAATATTCCATATGCAATCCGTTGTAAGCCCTGCATGTGCGAAAGTAGCTCCTGAGTTCGACCTCTTGCTTCGGGGCATTCTTCGAAGAATGAAACCCTTCTATGAGAGCATAGAATTTTTTTGAACCAATATGAAAAGTCTTAGGTGTAGTTAAATTGCTCTTCACATGCTTGGGGATGATGACCCATTATCATGCATCGTGCCACCGTAGGGTATTGCAGAACATCACACAAGATAGGTAGGTCACCCATCACAGAATATAGTACAAATTATATTGTATTTTATTATATTATATTAAAGTTTGTATATTATTAAATTTATTTCTAAACTAATATTATAAGTTTTTTATTTTGATTGATTCAAAATAATTCCTCTTAAGATAGTAGGTTCTTTCATGATGATTTTCGGTTTAAGTTTCATCACTTACATCATCTATAGATATTATAGGTCTTGTATTAATAATATTATAGTGTTATTATTATAGAATATAACATATATTAATAAATATAGTTAATATATAATATATTTTTAATATTGTACAAATTAAATTATATTGTATCCTCACTCTTACTATGTCTATCTCTATCTTCTCCCCTCTCCCTCTCTCTACCTCTTTCTACATATTGAACTCTCTCTCTCTCTCTCTCTCTCTCTCTCTCTCATAGCACCTTATATCTTACCCCTCTCTCTCTACACACACACACACACGTATCTATATATGTATATGTATATATATGTATATGTATGCATGTGTGTATGTATCTTCCTCTTTATTTACACACACACACACACACACACACACACACACACATGTATCTATATATGTATATGTATATATATGTATATGTATGCGTGTGTGTATGTATCTTCCTCTTTATTTCTTCCTTTCTATCTCCCTATCTTTATCTCTCTATCTATTTCTCTCCCACTATCTTCATCTCAACCCCCATCTCACTCCATATTTCTCCTTCCATTTATCCGTCAATCTCAATCTCATCATCTATCCATCTCTCTACCCACATATCTGTCCTTCTCTCTATATATCATTTTACATCTCTATCTCTATCATGAGCCATCTCTCCATCTCTCATTATTTCCCTCTCTTTCATAGTATATTTATCTCTTCAATATATATCTATCCCTCTCCTATCCCTCTTCTTCTCCATATCCCTCTTCTTCTCCATCTCGATCTCCATATGCATTTCCACCTCTATCTCCATACCCCTCTCTCTTTCTATCTCACTCTTCGCCATTTATCTCTCCCTATTTCTATCCCTATCTCTCACTCTCTCCCCCCGTTGTGAATACAATATAAGCCTATTGGTAATGGAGCTTAATTATCTTCACGATTCAAAAGTTTTGTTTCAATTATGTTTAGATACTTGTAAGTTTATGCATACTATTTGAATCCATCACTTCTCCATTGAGGCCTTTGCTACACAAACAACATTATTTTCTAAATGGCCTATCAAATGACCTCATGAACTATAAAAATATATGCAATTAATACACCAAAATGTGTCCTAATTGACCTTCCAAGCCTCTTCATCATACCCATTTCACACCAAGGTGCAATTACTATTTAAATAATATCATTGTTAAGGTATAAATGGTTAGGGTTTAGGTAATGATTAGAGGTAAGTTTAGGATAAGGGTTATAGTTAGGGTTAGAATAAGGGTTTAGGTTTATTCCATGGTTAGGGTTAGGGTTGTGTTTATAGTTTGGGTTATGATATTGTTTAGGATTAGGATTTTAGTTAGGGTTAGGGTTTAAGGTTAGTTTTAGCATTAGGATTTAGGGTTAGGATTATGGTTATAGCTATGATTTGCATCACGATTAGTATTATGGCTAGGGTTAGGGTTTTGATTAGGGTAAGCTTTAGGATTAGGGATATGATTAGAATTATGGTTAGGATAAGGATTTAGATCATGGGTTAGGTTTAGAGTTTAGGGATTAGGATTAAGATTATAGTTAGGATTATGGTTAGAGTTAGGATTAGGGTTTAGTTCAAGAAAATAAGTATAAGTAATTCTCATAATTCTATTGTAATGTAATATACCTTTGATATATTATTTTTTATCATTTAATAATAATTATTTTCAATTTTAAAAAAATAAAATTTTAATGATTTGATAACTTATTTTGCAAGACAAATTGATCAAAAAATTTATAAAATTATTTTATTAAAGAATACTATTGTTTATAAATTTAATTACAATCTTTGATACATTATTTGTTGTCATTTAATACTATTATAACTGTAAACATAAATATTAGGGCAGGTGAATTGTTTAACAAAATTCCTCATAGACGTTTTCTCATAGACTGCAATGATTGGAGAATATGTACAAAATTGATTTTTTGAAAGGTTTTTAGAAGTTTCCAAGCTAATGAGAAATTCAAATAATATATCAAAAGATATTACTTATATTTATTCTATTGTAACGAAATCTACCTTTGATATATTATTTGTTGGCATTTAATCATAATACCACATTAAAA
Organism: Thuja plicata; assembly: GCA_018584345.1. Classification (NCBI taxonomy): domain Eukaryota; kingdom Viridiplantae; phylum Streptophyta; class Pinopsida; order Cupressales; family Cupressaceae; genus Thuja; species Thuja plicata. The sequence goes on along the minus strand of MU223781.1, from coordinate 174,203 downwards.
AAAGAATTATTATAAATTTTAAAAATATTTAAATATTTAAATGATTTATAAAATTATTTTGCAATTCAAATTGATTAGAAAATTTATTAAATTATTTAATTATAAAATACTATCTTTTATGAATTGAATTACAATATTTGATATATTATTTGTTCTCATTTAATAGTATTATAACATGAAAACATGGATTATTACATGACACAAGAATTGTTTAAAAAAATGCCTCATAGATAGACTCCAACAATTGGAGAATATGCACAAAATAGATTTGTTGAAAGGTCTTTAGAAATTTTCAAAGCATGATGGAAAAAAGGGGGTTTGTCAAATGAATGCAAAATATAAAAAATATTGTAAACTAGTAGTTGCACGCTTTTGTGTGTGCAACAGTGAGACGATAGGAGATTTAATTTTTCCCTAAAAAATGCTAAAAATATATAGAGCACAAAAAGAGCCATTTTCCTTGCACACATGTTTTTCCTCATAAAACACCTCCATTCACAAAATTTTGTTCATTAATGATAGGAGGTTATGATATTGCTCTCAGGATTCAACTGTGTAGTTTTGTGAGTCAAACTCATTGCCCATGTTTCATGAGTAGTGGTTCAAAAGAACCCATCTCTCATGAGAATGATCAATAGAAAACTTAGCACTCATTGCATCTACGTAATTTTCATAGACGTGAAGCGTTAGGACTTCCTAGGAGGTCACCCATCCTAGTACTACTCTAGCTCGAGCACGTTTAACTACAGAGTTTCCTCCATGGTTAAACCCACTCTTCTTGCAATCCTATTTGCAAAACCTTTAGCAAGTGCCTTGCCTTATGAACTATTCATTAGAAATCCCCTTAAGCTCATCAATTGATAAGTAGGATATATTTTCCACAACAAGTCAAATTGTGATATTGCTATTAGGATTCAACTATGTAATTTTTTTGAGTCAAACTCATTGACCCTTGTTTCATGAGTAGTGGTTCATAGGAACCCATCTCTCATGAGAATGAATGGAACACTTAGAACTCATTGCATCTAGGTGATGCTCATAGAGGTGAAGCGCTGGGACTTCCTGGGAGGTCACCCATCCCAAAACTACTCCAACTCGAGCACACAAAACTATAAAGTTTCCTCAATGGTCAAGTTCACTCTTCTTGCAATCCCATTTACAAAAAATTCAACAAGTGTTGTGCCTTATGAACCATTAATTATAAATCCCCTTAATCTCATCAATTGATAAGCAGGAGATATTTTCCACAACAAGTCAAATTGTGATATTGCTATCAGGATTCAACTGTGTAGTGTTTTGAGTCAAACTCATTGACCCATGTTTCATGAGTGGTGGTTCAAACGAAACCATATCTCATGAGAACGAATGGAACACTTAAAACTCATTGCATTTAGGTGATTGTCATATAGGTGAAGCATTGGGACTTCTCGAGAGGTTACTCATCCCAATACTACTCCAGCTTGAGCACGCTTAACTACAAAGTTTCCTCCTTGGTTAAACTCACTTTGCTTTCAACCTCATTTTCAAAACCTTCACAAAGTATTGTGCCTAATGAACCATTCATTAGGAAGCCCCTTGATGGAGGGGCATTTGAGGTTCTTGGAAAATATGTTGCAATCATATTTTTGGTTACTTTGGAGCTCGGTTGAAGGATGGAGTTCTCAGTTGGAGTATTTGGTTGAAGGTTGCTCGGTCTTGGTGGCTGTTGGCTTGGTGGCTATTAGCTATTTGGATTGACGAGTTCACCAAGTTGGGTGTTGTTAACCCGGTTGTTGATGGAGACTCGGTCTCACTAATGGGTTTTAGTGTCTGTTGCTATTGCCCAGTAGTTTCACTGAGTGGGTGTCTACTGCTCGGTGGTCTATTTTTCCAAATGGGTTTTATTATTTTGATTTGCAGGCCGACTTACTGGCCGACTTGTGTATTTAATTTGAGTCTCAAAATTGATGTGGGATCTCTCTTTGGAGATTTTATGGACCTAATATGGATCAGTTCATTCTTCTAGGCAGATTTAATGACCGTTGCAAGCCAACTGGTGAAGAACACATCAGGCATTGTGTTCTTGATGCCAACTTGCATTTTGATTTATTTATTTTGTATGCCAACTTGTGGCAAGGTTGTATAAATACAAATGTTTGGGTAGAGTTTTAGGAGTAGAATAGAAGTAGGAGAATAAGAGATGGAAGAGATTTTGTGAAAATCTGGGGATCTGAGACAAGTAGAAGGAAGATTGAAGAGCTAGTAGCATTTTGGCTTGGGAGGCAAGAATATTTCTTAGTGGCTTGTGAGCACAAGTTTAGATTCTATCTTGGTGTTCCTACTAGGTTGCTATGTGTCACAGATCTGGACTAGTTTAGAAGGTGGAGATGAAGCTTGCAGAAGTTGTTGTGTAATTGGAAGAAGGTACATGACCTAATGCTTATAGAAGATCTTGGTGTTAGATTTTAGTGTGATTTCATTGTATTTGGCCATAACCCCGAAGGACTTATAGCCCAACATGTTGCATTTAATTAAATCTAAATATGAATATAAGTTTTTTAATATTTGTGTTGTGTTTGGTTTCTGCTATTGTCTTTTTTTTGGCTAGAAGATTGGACAGTCCTTTATTGGATCCTCCGAGCTTGACTGCATCAAGTGGTATTAGAGCAAGGTTTGATTTTTTTGGGGTGGCTATCAATCTAGATTATAGACTTGTGGTTGTTCCTATAGTGTTATTGTGAGGTGGAAGAGAGCGGATCTTGTTATGCCCTGCATCCCTGTCCCTACATTTTGTGTGCGAAAATGTTGGGTCCCCCTTTTTTCTTTTCTTTTGTTTGTTTTGTTTTTCTTGCGGTCCTTGTCTTTCTCCCTTGGTTTTCTTTCTCTGGGGTTTTTCTCCCCGTTGTTGTGTTTGGTTTGTTTGGTTTTTCATTTTCGGGACTCCGGTCCCGGAGGTCGTTCTTCGTTGGGAGCTAGACTCTAGACTCCGGGATTCTTCGCCATGATGTTCTTAAGGTTATCGTCGCGGGGAATCCCCGGGCCTGGGGTCTGGAGATTGCCAGAAGGAGGTGGATCCCTTTTTTTTTACCACGAGTATAAATAGAAGTTATCTGTCATTTTCACATTTACCGCGATTAAAACACTTGAGCACTCAGAGCAATTTTAGAGCGATTACAAAGCGATTTGCAGAGAGTTAACTATAATCAGTGCTTAACACTTCCATCCTTCTCAGACGATTGTGAGTGCTTCGTGGTGGCGGGCTGTGACCATTTGGTGACTGTAGCTATTGCAGGGCTCCCGTGGTAACTTCCTCCTTTCCTCCACCTTTCAGCATTCTCAGGTTGGTGTTTTTGTTCCTGCCATTTTTGTTTTCTTTTCATTTGTCTGGTGTTTCTTCTGTCTTGTTTGCATTTGTTGTCCTTCAGTTCTGTTGTTTCCTTTTTCTGGTTTTGCTGCCCGTTGGTGGGTCGGCTCTGCTAGAGGGTTGTCTACCCTTTGCGCAGAAGTGGTTGGCTTGTAAGATAATGTAGAAAGCTGTATATACTCTGTGCGTTGCTTGGTTTCCAACAGATGTTGTTTTGTGGTGTGTATATGTGTACATTTGTGTATATGTGTGTATATCCTCCCATTCCTATGTATATATCCCTCAGCTCTTTGTGTATATTTCATGTATATCCTTCCAGGTAGCTTAGCCAGGTGGTCGAGTTGCCTGTGTTACTGGTTTTCCACCCATGAGTTCATTTCAGGGCAGAAAACCACCTGTTTGAAACTCAGCTCTTGGCCGGTTTTAAACAGGCAATTTTCTCTCTCCTTTGTGAAACCAGCCAGACCCTCATTTATGTCCCATGTGTGTAGTCAATTCCAGCCAAGTGGTCTTCACTTTTCGCGTGTTCAAACAGTTGGCTCCGCCGTCATCGCCATAACTCCTATTTAATACCTATGCACGTGGCGCCCACGTGGGCTTGATGACTTTCCTTTTTACACATCCTCACCAACGGTTACTTCTCCAGGCTCTGGGTCTCCTACCATCATCCATCCTGTGTCTTTACTAAGTGTGATAAAATCCCTAGACCCGGATGTTTAGTAAAAATCTTAAGTTCATGTGATGCGTGTGCTTTTCGATTCTTTTTGAATGAAACTAACTTTTCAGAAAAGCAGACATCTCGGTGATAAAATCTCCAGACCCCAAAATATTTATTTGTTAATACATTCTGATAGTCACTTTGCCTTGCAGGTTCCCGGAGTTCACTTCCCAAACATGTTTGAAGCATCGACATCCTCTCCACCTGGAAGTCCAGAACTACCTTCTGCGACGGCCACCAGGGCAGTAGTAAAGTCTAAAATGGAAAAGGCCCTGGAGAAAATGCCCCTAACCATGAAGTTCATGCAAGATAGTGTCATTATGGGCTCGAAGATCGAGTCCAAAGTTAAACTCGTTACCGACACCAGCATCGAGATATGGCCAGAAATGCAGGCCTTGGTAAAAATGATGTACATCCAGCAACAGGCTGGAGATCAGCTGGCAATCAATGTCAGGGACTTTGAGATTCTTAAGGAGGCCTATTTCCCGTGCTCTGTGCAAGCTTCGAAGCTTATCCTAACGCTGGCTGCCAATTACAACTCTTTTTTCTGGGCTGTTATGCTAGCAGCCGCCAAACCAATTAGGTACCCTACTCCTTTGGTATCCCTCGACCCTGACACATTCAAGGCAGGTCTGGGAATCCCTCAATTTTCCAAGGCTTCTGTGGTTACAAGGTCAGATGCCTTGACCCAATTCACAGAGTTGGAGGATGCCACCTGAATATATATGAACACCCATTGGCTCAAGGTTCCAAAGAGGGACCCTAAAAGGATGAAGATAGAAATCCCCAGGTCAGAATTCAAAGAAAGCATTCAGATGGGAATGATAGCGTTGGCCCGGGTCTTTGGGCAGCCCTCTGCCCAGGAATTTGCTAAATGGATGTATTACCTCCTCCTCGGCATCTCCACCAAGGGAGGATACTTCGACTGGGCCGCCATAATTTCCAACCATGTTGACTCCCAGTTTCTTCAACTGACTAGGAAGAAGAAATTTTACATGACTTCCTATATTTTCTGGGCCCTGGCACAATAGAGGCCCCATGCCCACGGGCTACTTACATACGACATGCTCAGGATTGGCCCAGGACAAAAGGCACCGTGGGACCATTTCCCACAGGTTCAATGGGAGGCCAGCTTCCCCAGTTTTTACAGGGTAAATGACGCGTTCGTTTACTATCACCTACTCACACCCACCCGGGACACAAGATACCACATATCCTTAGAGGCGATGCATTTGGTCCAGAGTTATGGACATTACTACATCCAATTCCAACAACACACTTATATTAGGGTTGCCGGCTTCTCCGAGAAACCCTACTTGTTGCCCAAACACTGTGGGGACAAGATCGTGCTCTTGGAATACTGTAGGCAAATAATGGAGGTTCATGCACTCTTTGCCTTGAAAAAGATACCCAATATTCCATTCCCAATCATCTGTGGGAACTACACATGTAGCCTGGTCACTGCGAACAAGGCGGATACTGAATTGAAAAGCTACAACTTGGAAGAATTCTACCTAGCGCGGAAGAATTTTGATCCACACAGAAAGATTGTAGCGGCACTTCCTTGGGCTTTAGAGCCCCATCACATCCATATAGAGGATTTCTGGGCAGATTTCCAAGATCACGTGGAGGTACAGAGCTGACACTATGTCAGGATGACGGTGGGCATGATGCAAAAGTTGAAGCTCCGGAGGTTCCCAGAGGATTTCTCAGACGCCGCCCCCACTATTGATCCCTAGTACAAGGCAAAGGGGATCGATACAATGACCCTCCCAATAGTAAATTGGGATGCCCAGGAAGGGTCTACAATTAAGGACTTGACTCGAGAGGTGGTCGAGCAAAGTCATGCCTACTTTAAGAAGGTGTGCCCCGAAAGTACCCGCCGAATAGCCCAGCCAGCGCCAAAATTGACTCTGGAGGCTGGGAATTCTTCGCAGAGGGTGGATAAAGAAAAAGAAATAGATACGACCCCTCCTACGTAAGAAGTCCCCATCAAAGAAAAAATAAAACAGTTAGTGGCAGCCTCACAACAGATGAGGGAGAAGTTAATAATATGGCTGGCCACTCTAGTACTAATGGCCAGGCCAATTCGTCCCTCTTCCTCCCCGTCGCTGGCAGCCTTAATGGTGAAGGCAACAGGGGTGGATCCCATAGAGGCAACAACAATAAGGGATGTGGGGCCACCCTTGGTCACCTAAAGAAAAAAGAGGCTTCACCAAAAGCCTAAGGCAGAGTCGGGGCTGGGAACGTCTCAGGCCCAACAAGTAGAAATCCTCTCTTCCAGTTCTCCAGAGTCGGAGAAGGAAACAGAGCCTGCCAAGGTCCTGGCCAGTCCCCCTATGCAAGAGGAATTTGATGATGTCTTTGCAACTGATGAGTTCAGAAACCTATAGGGGGACACCAGACAAGCAGAAGAAGAAGTCCCAAAGGCAAAACAAGAGGCTACATAACAAGGTGCCGCGGGACAAGAGCCTGCACAGGAGCAGGAGGAACAGATAAAGGAAGAAGAACCAGAGCTGGAGATTGCCTCCGAGGCTCCAGAGACACAAGGTTCGGGGGTGGACCAACCAAAGCAGGGTGAAAAAATGGCATCTGCTGGGGGAACTGGACCTTCGAGAATAACCGTAACCCCAGTCGCCTTGTTCCAAGTGCCACTCCCAGGAGCGACCTTTGGGCAGGTAATTACCGTAGCCCAAACTTTGAATCTCGGCCCGGTACCTCCCCTACTACCCCAGGATGTGCCAATAGAAGAAGAAGCCCTGATGGTAGAGGCTGAGCAAAAATAAGAGCAACAAAAAGGGCAGCATGAGGAGGAAATCCCCGAGGAAGCCGACAAAAGTCCAGAAAAAGTAATAGATATGGAGGACAAGGCTGAGGAGATGGAGGTTGTTGAGGAAGATGTTGCTAATGAAGAAGAAGATGTAGGGAAAAGGATGGATGAGGTCCACACCACTGAGGAGCAGCAGCCGCAGGACACCGGGGAAGAACCAAGAGAACATACTCTGGCAGAAAAGCCACCCCTGCAGCCTCAGTGGTTAGTAGAGAGCAGAAAAAGAAAAGCTCCATCCACTCCCGGAACTCCTCTCTCCCTGGCCGAAATGATGGCCCAGGTCCAGGCCCCACCGAAGGCCAATAAAGCCCAGACGGTTCATACTCTTCGAACCAGGCCAGGCAGAGAAATAGTTGCCATTGTGCCAACACCTCCCCAAGGTGCCGATGAAGCAACCGCAGAATCCAGAGATTACAACGTTGTAGAGGTATTACTAGGAAAAAGGGGAAAATAGGGCAAGGTGGACTTGTTGAAGGAGGCAGCTAGGGTAGTAGAGGCCTGTTATGAGAAGGAAGCCCAAAGGCTCAAAGTAGAAAAGATAAAAAATGCAAACCTTATGGGGTTGCTTACTGAGCTGGCTCGACCTATCAACGCCGCTACTCCGGAAGCTTCCACCTCTGAAGATCTACCGCAAAGTGACATAGACTCCCTGAGAATAATGAAGAAGAAGGCCCAGGCAGTGGATGAGTGGGTCACCCTACAAATAGGAAACACCTAGCGTTTCCTGGTATCCACCTTCCCAGACTTATATACGGCTTGGCATGTTATACACTAGGCGGAGACTCTTATTGACCTGTGGGAGGGTGATATCGAGAATTATCAAGCGTGGAAGGTGGAGCTTGAAGAACTCCTTGGCCTGGGAGAGGATATGATTTCTGAATCCAGAATTATAGGAGATGAATCATTTGATTTTGTGAGGACCCAACACTCCAGACTTGACCTCACATTTGAGGTAACCAAGCAACTGGTAGGGTCTCTACAAGATAAAGTCAATATAGTAAAATATTATTTCAATTTATACAAGTCTTTTGTAGCAAAGACTTTCGGGGATAACCCCCTTAGTACAGTTACATGCACACTAGAGGATTCAGTTTTGGGGAGTTTTGATGAAATAATGAAGTCCCGGTATCAATCCCCAGAGGGGATAGATGGTGCCCAAATGACAAAGTTAACTCGTATGGTGCTTAGTAGTCACGACGTGACAAAAATGGCCGATGAATTTAAGGAGAATGTTTCAGACCTAGGGGAACAAATTGAAGTGGCTAAGCACCGAAGGGCCAACCTGAAAGATGTAGATGAAGATGGCATTTCCCGCCTCCTCCAGACTTTCAATGATAATAAACAACCTTGAGCTTTCTCTGGAGGCCAGAAAAAACTCAAACATTGGGTATTCTTTATTCTTTTGGGAACGTAAGTTCCCGGATCCCGGAGTCTCAGATCCCAAATTTTATATTCTTTTGAGTGATCCGTGTCTCGGTCCCTGAGGCCGATCGGTCACTTTCAGAAGTGGTTAATAAAGGCTGTCAGAAGGTAGTTGGCTACATCAAGGGGGCGTCGACTCAACAACAGTTTTCTGATAGGGTGGTCTTCTCGAGGCACCGTTTAGAGGTACACCTAGTGCATTGGAGACAAGGCACCGCATTTCCCATTTATGAGGCATGTAGCCTCAGTCCCCAGGGGACCTACTTTCTTCCTTCTCCGTCCCGACTCTCTTCTCAAGGCTGATTCTTCTACTATATATTCTTGTCTCATTCTTCTAATGCATCAGGCCTATTCCGTCTCAAGGTCTTTTGTAGGGTGGCGTAGGTAGTACCGGCCCCCAGATATTGTATTTTATTGAAACACAATGTAAAATAGGGTTAGGGTTAGGGTTAGAAGAGAATGTGTATAAATAGCTAGACCGGCCCATTTCCAAGGGTCGGCGAAATTGATGATTTTGTTGTCCACAGTAATAGAAAAAAAAAGGTGATTTCTCATTTTTAGTTGCAGAGCTCAATGCTCCATTGTTCTATTTTCAATAGTTAGACGCTCCCCTGGAGCCATCATTGTATCACGCACCAGTGCTTGCTGGAAGAGACATTAATGAAGAAGGGAGAATTATTTGAAATGATGTTGTAGGCATTCCTGCTTCTGAGTTAATGGTATTTCATGTTTCATGTTCTTTATGTCTTCTACTCTGATATGTTAAATAGATTAACGACCTCTTTTCCCTCGCTACTGATAAAATACTAGCTGATGGTTGTGTATTTCTTTGGTATTTAGTGTAGTATATCAGAGTATTATTGATTTTCTAAATGTTTAAACATGACTATAGTTAGATGAAGTGTTTCTAACCCTACAGGCTCTTTTTCATTTTATTTGCTAAGTGTAGAATGCTAGGGGAAACCTTACTTTATTGAATCTCTGGAGAGAATGAGTTGAAGAAACCAGCTATCCCCCTCGAAAATAGTCACTTCTCCCAACTGAGCCCTGCACCGTCGTGACCTGACACCCAGGTGCTTGAAGGCCCAGAGAATCCAACTTCCCTAGATAACCTTTGTAGGCGGAGTTGGCCGGTACCTCTGGTACCTGGTGACAACTTATGACTGTTGGCGGAACCGGTCAGCAAAACCCCATCAACAGATCTGACTTACATCAGTGAAGGATTTGCACAAGGTGACCAGAAAGGATATTGATTGCTACTTGTGGAGTTGGTATTTTCAGAAACTTGGGTTGATTACCTTAGGGTTTTGGAGATGTCTGCTCAGGGACTAAACCCTGAGATGGTTGATCAGATTGTTGAGGATCTGCTAGATGAGATTTGTGGTGAGATGAAGAAGTTGAGGAATGAATTCATGAAGGATGTCAAAGTTGATGTTGTTGGATTATAAAAGAACCCTGGATCTATTGATTCTATTTAAATTTGGATAGAGAGTCTGATAGCTTTGTTGATGAAGAAGTTTTACATGGTGGAGCAGAAGATCATGTGCAGACTTGAGAGAAATCTTGAGGAGTTTACTAATATGTTTAAGGAGCTAAGAGTATGTGATGTCTATTGGCATTTACCAATCAGACCAAGGATTGGTTAGCTGACGCAAAGAATTGTTCGAAGGAAGAGAGAGCAAGTTGATGTTTTTATTGTAGAGGTGGTTGGTTTTCATACTCAGATGGATGGATCAGATATGGAAATTGTAGAGCATCTTGTTGTTGATGATGAGATTGCTGATGAGGAAGAAGAGTTACCTTTGCCTAAGGGTTTTACTAAGGATAGTGGTAAGGGCATTAATGCTGATTATTTTGCTGATCTGTATGAGGTTGTGGATGATGCTAGTGAATATGGTGGACATCTTTGATCTGATGCTTGTTGATAAGATTGAGTGCTTTGATGAGTTTTCCGATGATAATGATGTTGGAGATTTGAAGATTGACTTGGTTTGGTTGAGTATACTTGTATGGAAGGAGGAAATGAGTTTCCTTGATAGAGATAGTTGTTTGAGGATGAACTTCTTGGTGATGAATTTAGCTGACTAGCTAAGGGACAAAGGAGGTGGCATAAATAAAGTTAATGACATCTTTATTGTTGATGAACTGATGACTGAGTGTGATCAGATGTATGGTTTGAGTGATGAGGGGTATGATGGGTTTACAGATCTTGTACTTTGGCCTGATAGTGGATTTGGTTGCTAGTCTATTTCAGATTAGAGCTTGTGGAGATCATATCAGAGAAGGAACACTAATATGTTTGGGGACTTTTTCTGATGGCTATCTATCAAATATTCAATGCCTATCTATCAGTTATTTGACAAAAGTCGTCATCAAAGTTATTTTGTCACAAATTACCATGGAGATGGTCACTATCGCTATTCCAACACCGATAACCATCAGAAATTACCACAGAAATACACAATTTACTATAATATTTCTGACACTAGCCCTATTGGAAGTATAGCATCCCTGACAGTTATCTAGTGACATTTCTGATGGTAACACCATCGTTAATCTAGCATTGTCATCAAAACCTGGCGTCAAAAATGCAAAAAACCAGATGGTTGTCTAGAGACATTTTTGAGGGTATCCATATCATTAGTATAACATTGTCGTAAAAAATAGGCGTTGACAATGTAGAAAACCCAACAATTGTCTGGAGACATTTTCGATGGTATCCCTATTGTTAGTACAACATCACCATCAAAAATGGGTGTCACAAATGTAGCAAACTCGATGGTTGTCCAAAGAACTTTGCGACAGTATCACCCTCATTAGTATAGCATCACCATCGAACCCGTGCATTGAAAATATAGATTTTTTGACGGTCGACCAGAGGGATTACCAACATAAACCCAGTCGTTAGTATAGAATTTCCATCGATACAGGCATCACAAATGTATATTTACTAACAGTTGTCCAGAGACATTTCCCACGGTAGCCTCATCGTTAGTATAGCATCTCCGTCAAACTGTGGCATTGATAATATCTATTTTCCAACAGTTGTCCGGAGACATCACCAACAAAATCCCCATCATTAGTATAGGATCACCATCAAACTAGGTGTCGCAAATGTATATTTTCCAATGGTTTTCCAAATCCATTTCCGATGGTAGCCCCATCGTTAGTATAGCATCGATGTTGACAAAAGGCATAAAAATGTATATTTTCTAATGGTTGTCTAGAGACAATTGGCAGGGGCATCAAAATAGCGATGGAAATGGATAGTAGAGATAAAAAAGCTCAAGAGACCATTATAGTTGGTCCCCATCTTTGGTCCATATTATTGAGAAAATGGTTTACCTTTTATTACCTCATCAAATACAAGGATTTGAAAGAATTTAATAGAATATTGTCATGATAATGTATATTATTTAAGTTGACGTTACACTAATTTATCTACTTCACGCACTTGTCGACTATGAGGACAATGATAATGAAGCATCTCATGTGGCCTACATTACTTAGGTCACAGGCAGGGAATGCTTATTTATCATTGTCTCTGCAATCGACAAGTGTGGAAAATACATAAATTTTGAAAGGAAACTAAGTGTGCGGAAAACAGTTCCCTACGCTAAACTCCTGAGGAGAGGATCATGCAAATTTAGATTTAACCCTTATCAATTATAGAATGATAATACAATTAACTTAGATGTTGCTACAATAACATGTATACATAGAAAAATTAGAATGACACAATGATTTACCCTGGGGAAAACCTTTCGGTAAAAAACCCTAGCACTTCAAAACCTGCACAATGTATTAATCAAAACTGTTGCTTTTTACAATACACTTGCAATACAAGTTCTTTTAGGAGATAATCGACACTTGAAGACAAATATGGAAGCATAACAGTATTCCAACAATACACTAACTTCTAACTTAGCAATTTGCAACCCAAACTCACTTATATCATGTGCTTCCCTTTTTAGGGCAACTTCCAAAGACAACTGTATTAGGGTTTTACCATTCTTCAAAAAAAATAGGAACCCCAAAATTTTTTTTCATTGTAGAAGAGTGTACGGTACTCAAAATGATCAGTTGCCACATGTCTTGCATGTCTTCACCTATCATTGAATCTTTCATAATTAGCTCCTACAAATATTAATGACCGTCATAGGAATCCATCATAACTATTTCAGTCATGATTACCTTACACATTGTCCAAAGTGCCAACATTTGGAAAATAAACTCTACCACAGAAAGGGATGCCTAGATCCACCTAGACCAAGTTTGATCATCCTTGTCATCTTCCAAGTGGAGTGAAAACACAACATGTCCACTCAACTAAATGACAATACAAATATCAAACTTAAATACATTATTTGCAAACAATTAATTACAAAACAAATAATATCAAATGTAAGGAAATATACAAGGTTGAGACACCTTATTCCTAACATTCTCCCACTTTTCGAACACCTTGTAAGAGCCAAAGGAAATAACAAGATTTAACTGCTATAGGCTGAGAGGCCCATAGACTCCGAACACCATCTGAACTTCTCTATGCCCATAGGTTTTGTTAATGCATCCACAAAATTATTTACTGTATCTACCTTCTCCAAAATTACCTTTCCATCCTATACCATATCTCTCACAAAGTGAAACCACACATCAATGTGCTTTGTTCTGGCATGGAAAGTTTGATTCTTCGCAAGGCAAATAACACTCTGACTGTCGCAAAAAATTGTAATCTTTCCTGCATCAACACCAACATCCAAACATATCCTCCTAAGAAAGATAGCTTCCTTACAAGCATGAGTAGCTTCCATGTACTCTTCTTCTATCATGGACAAAGTGACCACAGGTTTTCGCTTACTCATCCAACTTATGGCACCACCAAACATAGTGAACACATAGGCATTGGTGGATCTCCTGCTGTCAATGTCACCTACCCAATCTGAATCCAAAAACTCACAAATACAAAATGAATGCAGAGCTCTAGAAGAGTTGCCATGATATCATATGGAATACTATGATGTACCCTTCAAATATCTGAACACTCTCTTAATTGCATCCCAATGTACCTATCTAGGTTTAGCCATAAATTGACTCAGGACTCCCACTGCTTGGGCAATGTCTGGTCTAGTACAAACCATAGCATACATAAGGCTGCCAACCTCACTCGCATAAGGTACTTTTCTCATGTCCTCCACCTCACTAGGAGATTTTGGACAATCATCCACAGATAACTTTGTTCCCATAGAAATAGGAACACATAATGGTCTGCAATCTGCCATGATAAACCTGTCCAACACAGACTTCACATACTTACTCTGACTCAACCAAAGTTTTCTATAAGATCTATCTCTACTGATTTCCATACCCAAAATATACCTGGCTTCCCCTAGATCTTTCATCTCAAACTGTGCTGACAACTGATACTTCAAATCATAAATCATACCCATACACTTCCCAATCAACAACATATCATCAACATATAATGCAATAATAAGAAGACGATCATTGTCAAATTTGAAATAAACACAATGATCTGATTTCGATCTTAGAAAACTAATCGACAACACAAAGGCATCAAATTTAAGGTACCACATCCTAGGAGATTGTTTCAAACCATACAAAGACTTCCTTAATCTGCAAACCAAAGAATATTTACCTTTCTGAATATAGTGCTCAGGCTATGACATATAGATCTCTTCCTCCAAATCACCATGAAGGAAATCTGTCTTCACATCCATCTGTTCTACCTCTAAATCATATGATGCTACTAGAGATAACACAAATATAATGGATGTAAGCTTTGCAATAGGAGATAATATTTCACCATAATTAATTGCCTCCACCTGTGAATACCCCTTTGCAACCAATCTGGCCTTGTACCTCTCAACACTGCCATCTACATAGAATTTCTTCTTAAACACCCATTTGCTTCCAACAGGTTTCCGTCCTTTAGGCAAAGGTACTAGGTCTCAAGTTTTGTTCTTCTCCAATGAAGCCATCTCATCATCCATGGCCTCAATCCAGGAACCTGCATCTTCCATACCCATAGCCTCTTTCACAGATCTAGGCTCATTAGTGTTTTTAATCAAGGCATAAGCACAACTAGAATCGAACATAGAAAATCCAAACCTTTATGGATGCTTTCTTTCTCTCGTGGATCTCCTCAATGGATGAGTTTGAGGTTGTTCTACCTCTTCTTCTAAATTTTCAGAGCTGATAGAGCTCTCCTCATCATCAGATCCATCACGGTCTCTCTGTTCAGTCTTCTCAGGGGTAGGAGGCAATTGAACAACATCATCTTTCATTTCTTTTTCATGTAGCTATAGCACAATAGGAGAAAGTGTTAGATCTCTAAAAATAACATTTATGCTATACAACACCTTACCAATCACAGGATCCGAAAGCTTATACCATTTCACACCAACACTATAGCCAATGAAGATACATTGTACAACCTTGTTTTCCAACTTAGATTTTCTCTCTTTAGGCACATGTGCATAAGCTTCAAAACCAAAAACAAGAAGATGTCTAACTGAAGGATTCTTACCAGACCACACCTCCATGGGTTTCTTACCAACAAGAGATGATGTAGGAGATCTGTTAACTAGATAGAAACCAGTGGCCACAACTTCAGCCCAAAAACTTTGTTTAAGGCCAGCTCCACTAAACATACTCCTAGCCTTCTCCATCAGTGTCCTGTTCATTCTTTCTGAAACTCCATTTTGCTATGGGGTATAAGGAGTTGTCTTATGCCTCTCGATCCCTCGTTCTTTACAAAACTATTCAAACTTTGTCGAACAAAACTCACCACCATTGTCAGTTCTCACACACTTAATTATTTTACCAGTCTGATTCTCTATGAGAGCTTTAAATTCCTTGAACTGAAAACTTGTGTTTTGCTTTTAAGGAAATAAATCCATGTTTTTCTATTGTAATCATCTATAAAAGATACAAAATATACAGATTTGGAGAGTGAAGGAACTTAAATAGGACCAAACACATTCGAATGGATAAGATCCAAAATACTAGAAGACTTGTGAGAACTGGAGTAAAACTAAACATGATTTTGCTTACCATAAACACAGTGTTCACAGAAGTCAAACTCGAGATTACAATCATTTATCCCCTCAATGAGGTTTTTATTTTTTAGGGTTCTGAGACCCTTCTCACCAATGTGGCCAAATCTCATATGCCACAACACTGTCTTTTCTGCAAGAAGTTTGCCTTCCAAAGTGTTAGCACCCTTAGGTACACTTGCTACACTACCATCAGAACCTATTACCACAACATTCTTCACTGCTGGTTCAGATGGTGGAGATGAAGTGACTGATGCTCTCTTCCTTGAGATGGAAGAACTATTACACTATGAAGTGCAAGCATCCAGCTGAAACAAGGTACCTCTCCTAGTACCTTTCATGAGCACCATAGCTCCTCTAATCATCTTGCATCCATCTTTCAAAAAAACAACTTGTGCACCCGCATCATTCATCATACTTATATATAATAGGTTTCGTGCCAAACCTAGGATGTGCATTACCCTGTTGATCCCCTTTACTCATCCATCAGGGAATCTGATAGTGACTCTTCCTCATCCAACTATCTCTAGGTGAGAATCATCACCCAGGTACACCTTTCCACCATTGAACTCCTCATACTTTGAGAACCAACTTTGATGAGAGATCATGTGAAAAGAACCACCTGAGTCAATCAGCCAGACATCATCAGATGCATGGGTGGCTAAGGCTGCGATAAAAGCATCGCCCTCTTTTTAAGATTTTTCACAATCTGAATTTGGGATTTTCTTCTTCTTCTTTGGCTCTTTGCAGTCCTTACAAAAGTGCCCAGACTTACCATAGTTCCAACATGTTGCCTTAGACTTTCTAGGAGTCTTAGATTTCCCACGGGATTTGGATCTACCCTTTTCAGATTTCTTGTCATTTTTCTTTCCTCTGTCTTTGGATCTACTGTGAACATCAAGGGATTCCTTGGTTGAATCAGAGGTCTTTCTTTGCATCTCCTTAGATAACAACAAGGACACCACATCACTCATTTGGAAAGTGACAATAGTACTCCCAATGGCCATCACAAGATGGTCCCATGAGTCTGGCAAGGAACATAGTAGGGTCATACATTGATGCTCCTCCTCCAACTTGACACTGATTGATGTGAACTATGCAATCAGCATGTTAAATGTGTTTAGGTGATCTGCAACAGATCCTCCTTCCTCCATTCTTAGAGAATAAAACTTCTTTCTCAGGAACAATCTGTTCACCAAGGACTTGGCCTGATATATAGACCCAAGCTGTGTCCACAATTTGTTTGCGGTCTTCTCCTCGAGAACATTCAGGAGAATAGAATATGCTAGATAGAGTCTAATGAGACCCTTAGCTTTATGGTCCTTGAGATCCCAATCTTCTTGAGGCATGTTTATTGGTTTGATATCATTTGAAACCGCCTTCCATACATCACAGTCTATGAGGATGTCTTCCATCTTGAGTTTCCACAACTCAAAGTTTGTGCCACTAAACTTTTCCACCTCCATTCTAATATGTGAAGAACTTGCCATCTCTTCCTACAATAAGGTGATGAATACTCTACAACAATACTTCCACTGAACTGGAGATTAGCTCAAAAAACCCGTACCCTAACAAATAGAACCAAAATTGGCCAGGCTCTGATACCAAATGAAAGGAAACTAAGTGTGCGAAAAACACTTCCCTCAGAAAAAACTTCCCTAGGCTAAACTCTTGAGGAGAGGATCATGAAAATTTAGATTTAACCCTTATCAATTATAGAATGATAATACAATTAACTTAGATGTTGCTGCAATAACATGTATACATAGAAAAATGAGAATGACACAATGATTTACCCTGGGGAAAACCTTTCGGTAAAAAACCCCAGCACTCCAAAACCTGCACAATGTATTAATCAAAGCTGTTGTTGTTTACAATACACTTGCAATGCAAGTTATTTTAGGAGATAATCAACACTTGAAGACAAATCCATCAGCATAACAACATTCCAACAATATACTAACTTCTCACTTAGCGATTTGCAACCCAAACTCGCTTATATCATGGACTTCCCTTTTTAGGGCAACTTCCAAAGACAACCGTATTAGGGTTTTACCATTCTCCAAAAAAATAGGAACCTCAAAATTTTTTTCCATTGCAAAAGAGTGTACAGTACTCAACATGATTAGTTGCTAGATGTCTTGCATGTCTTCACCTGTCATCGACTCTTTCACAATTAGCTCTTACAAATATTAATGACCGTCATAGGAATCTGTCATAACTGTTTCAGTCATGATTACCTTACACATTGTCCAAAGTACTGACATTTGGAAAATAACCTCTACCACAGAAAGGGATCCCTAGATCCACCTAGACCAAGTTTGATCATCCTTGTCATCTTCCAAGTGGAGTGAAAACACAACATGTCCACTGAACTAAATGATAGAACAGATATCAAACTTAAATATATTATTTGTAAACAATTATTTACAAAACAAATAATATCAAATGTAAGGAAATATACAAGGTTGAGACACCTTATTCCTAACAAATTCATGTAGTGGAAAACTATAATAATGTACGTTATACATTAAAATATTATCTATTAAATTCTTTCAGATCACCACATTTGATGAGCTAATGAAAGGTAAAACATTTCCTCAATTGTATAGACCAAAGATGGAGACCAACTATTATGGTCTCTTGAGCTCTGCTATCTTTAGTCCTAGCTACTAGGTAAGGCCTGTAAGACTTATACCTTCTGATCATCAAGAATAATCACTGCCTTGCCTTTATGTACACTATACAGTATCCAATATATTACTAAAGATGAAGAGAAGGAAAAAAATATGAATGGACAAATAGAATGAAAGATACAATAATATTATCTTGTTGTTTACCTTCTCATAACTAACCAAATAATAGATTCTTGTAGACCTCCAGTGTTGATGATCTGCAGAAGCATAACAGGTTTTGACGGTTTCATGAAGAAAATACTACACATTTTCTTTTTTGTCCCTGGGACCCTGAAATATTGAGCTTCTCTTTGTTTCGAGAATAGTTTAACATTTTCTACTTAACAAGGCCAACCACGTGAAGGTGGAAGCTCATTCGACCCCTCCTAGGAGCATCTTATGACCCCTTATGAAACTTTAAGACCTCTAAGATATATTCTTAGGGGTCATAAAGGGTCATAAGGGGTCATAAGGGGTCTTGGGACACAACAACTGAGAAACATAAATGTAGGCATCATGGTCACAATTATTTGGAGACACAACATAATTTAGTGGTATACCCAGATGAAGTAACACAACCACTACTCCTCCTGTTCTAAGTTGACACTGTAGGGTCCAAAAACCATAGATAAGGATGGTTTTTGGATCCTACAATGTCAACTTTGAACTAGAGGAGTAGTGGTTTCATTGCATCATCTGGGTATACCACTCAATTATGTTGTGTCTCCAAAGAATTTTTACCATGATGCCTACATTTATGTTTCTCAACTTTTGTGAGATTTAAAGTCTTCTAAGGAACATGTCATGTCTATTTGGAATTATGTAGGATTGTCACCAAGAAAAAGGTGTTTTCTAATACAAAGAGTTAGCAGCCTGCAGGGCCTTTTGCTTGAATGCATTATACCCTTAACATACTTCATGGAATCATTTTGCACCAGGATTACAAGGAAATGTAAACTGAGATTCATATAGAGAAAGGTGTTGCTCTTGGAAAATGGTTGATAGTGATTGATGAAGAATATTTGAAAATGACGATTGATCCAATTTATATTGGTGCAACATTTTCAAATCTTCTTCATAATCATCATCAAATGAACATTTTAAAATCTTCTTCTTCTTCATAATCAACAAATGAATATTTTCAAATCTTCTTCATCATAATCATCATCTATTAAACTCAGATCCCTACTTTTTTTCTTGGTATTGACAAATAAATGGTTCCCTTAAAGATACAGAAGGTCCCAAGTACTTATTCATCACTGGAACATTCTATATCTTTAAGGAAAACCAATTATTCATCGCAAGCATGTATTTCCTTAATGGGACTATGATGACATGGGTCTTGCAGCCACCCTATAATGGTTAACAAGGTTCTCAAATAATCAACATTATCATACAAATGATAAACAAAGGACAATCACAGTGAAATGAGATGAAGGGCAATGCTAATTTTGGAACTATGAGCACGTTGTCAAATGACAGAGATGGAGCAACGAGGGACACCAAGAGGCAACTACATGATAATTTTTTCTACAAGACAACACACTACTACATGATTACAATATTTAGCTACTATTAAGATGTCAATCAAGATAATCACAAACATCATGGTGATGATATCAAACAATGATCAAGTGCATGGATCTAAAAGAGAAACCATGCACAAGTAGTCAACATCAAAGTTGCATGATAGAAATTGTCAAAACAACAAGAGAACACAATGAGAAGAGTTTTCCAAGAAAAGGGTATGAATGATAGAAGAACAATGTTGTCTTGGTAATAATTTGATTAAGATGCAAGTACAATCAAATACATGAAAGAGATATGGATACCACATTAAGAGCAATAGTGCATAAGAAAAGGTGTGATGAGGCAGTACATGGTGCCTTTCAGTTAAAAGATCAAAACATTGTCAACAATGTCAAACAAGATAATGACATGCTCAGGAGGACTAAAATGGTGACTAAAATGTTCAAAACTATTTTAACGCATCTCAACAGTTGTTATAATTTTAGTTGCACACTAAATTGGTAAATTGATTTTTTTTTTTTAGATTATGGATTTTATAGTTTCTGTCTTAAATTGCAGAATTGTTTAAATTCAAAAGATAAAAGTACACATGCAACATTACAACTATAAACATCAGAAAGATTGCATAAATGTACAACTATTTCACACTACCATTCAGATATTGAAGAAAAAATACATTGCTTTTGCATTCATGTTAACTATGGTATTGTACTCTAAGTATTGATCAAATTCAAACTTTCAAATTCATGATTGATCATTACATTGTGCATTTGAATTGAATATAAGAAACAAGTATTCCTTCATAGGTTACATTTTTCAAACTGTAAACATAGAAAGGATATACAATTCTAAAAGTAAGAAAGGAGCATAGGAAGGTTTAGGAGTCCATGCATTGCCTTTAAGAGGTCTTCTGCATGTTGGAGCTGAGTAACTGCATCATCTGAATCTTCATGTCTTCTGCCTTGTCTCTGTTTGTCATTCATCCCAAGTATTATTCTGGTTTTTTCCTGCATCATGGAGAGAGAAAATATTTAGATCCAAGCTAGATCTAAGAAATACATAGATACCTAAAACAACATGCTACAGTCACACTTTCAGAACTATACATCTATGTAAACATCAATGCAATAGCAAGGTGTGCATCTACAATAACTAAATAAAGTATTAAAGGGACATAATTCTATGAAACCTTTTACTGTATATAGTTGTTATCCTGCATTATTCAAGAGTTGCTATTTAGGAAAATAGAGCATCGACATATTAAGTCAGTAAATCCAACCAACAAACCAACATTCATACATAAATGTCATTCCACATGACATTTACATACAAACATTGATTAACTGATTGTATCCATTAACCTAACATGTGGACTTGGTGGTGTGTGCAAGTGAGAGAGATGTTCATAAATTCTAAAGTATAAAATGCAAAAAAAAGGTGTGAGGAGGCAGTACACGGTGCCTTTCAGTTAAAAGATCAAAACATTGTCAACAATGTCAAACAAGACAATGACATGCTCAGGAGCACTAAAATGGTGACTAAAATGTTCAAAACTATTTTAACACATCTCAACAGTTGTTATAATTTTAGTTGCACACTAAATTGGTAAATTGATAATTTTTTTTTATATTATGGATTTTATAGTTGATGTCTTAAATTGCAGAATTGTTTAAATTCAGAAGATAAAAGTACACATGCAACATTACAACTATAAACATCAGAAAGATTGCATAAAGGCACATCTATTTCACACTACCATTTAGATATTGAAGACAAAATACATTTCTTTTGCATTCATGTTAACACTGGTATTGTACTCTAAGTATTGATCAAATTCAAACTTTCAAATTCATGATTGATCATTACATTGTGCATTCGAATTGAGTATAAGAAACAAGTATTCCTTCATAGGTTACATATTTCAAATTGTAAACATAGAAAGGATATACAATTCTAAAATTAAGAAAGGATCATAGGAAGGTTTAGGAGTCCATGCATTGCCTTTAAGAGGTCTTCTGCATGTTGGAGCTGAGTAACTGCATCATCTGAATCTTCATGTCTTCTACCTTTGTCTTTGTTTGTCATTCATCCCAAGTCTTCTTCTGGTTTTGTCCTGCATCATGGAGAGATAAAATAGTTAGATCCAAGCTACATCTAAGAAATACATAGATACGTAAAACAACATGCTACAGTCACACTTTCAGAACTATACATCTATGTAAACATCAATGCAATAGCAAGGTGTGCATCTGCAATAACTAAATAAAGTATTAAAGGGACATAATTCTATGAAACCTTTTACTGTATATAGTTTTTATCCTGCATTATTCAGGATTTGCTATTTAGGAAAATGGAGCATCCACATATTAGGTCAGTAAACCCAACCAACAGACCAACATTCATACATAAATGCCATTCCACATGACATTTACATACAAACATTGATTAAATGATTGTATCCATTAACCTAACATGTGGACTTGGTGGTGTGTGCAAGTGAGAGAGATGTTCATAAATTCTAAAGTATAAAATGCAAAAAAAAGGTGTGAGGAGGCAGTACACAGTGCTTTTAAGTTAAAAGATCAAAACATTGTCAACAATGTCAAACAAGACAATGACATGCTCAAGAGCACTAAAATGGTGACTAAAATGTTCAAAACTATTTTAACGCATCTCAACATATGTTATAATTTTAGTTGCACACTAAATTGGTAAATTGATAATTTTTTTTTTTTTTTGATTATGGATTTTATAGTTGCTGTCTTAAATTGCAGAATTGTTTAAATTCAGAAGATAAAAGTACACACGCAACATTACAACTATAAACATCAAAAAGATTGCATAAAGGTACATCTATTTCACACTACCATTTAGATATTGAAGACAAAATACATTGCTTTTGCATTCATGTTAACGCTGGTATTGTACTCTAAGTATTGATCAAATTCAAACATTCAAATTCATGATTGATCATTACATTATGCATTCGAATTGAATATAAGAAACAAGTATTCCTTCATAGGTTACATCTTTCAAATTGTAAACATAGAAAGGATATACAATTCTGAAAGTAAGAAAGGAGCATAGGAAGGTTTAGGAGTCCATGCATTGCCTTTAAGAGGTCTTTTGCATGTTGGAGCTGAGTAACTGCATCATCTGAATCTTCATGTCTTCTACCTTGTCTTTGTTTGTCATTCATCCCAATTCTTCTTCTGGTTTTTTCCTACATCATGGAGAGATAAAATAGTTAGATCCAAGCTGGATCTAAGCAATACATAGATACCTAAAACAACATGCTACAGTCACACTTTCGGAACTATACATCTATGTAAACATCCATGCAATAGCAAAGTGTGCATCTACAATAACTAAATAAAGTATTTAAAGGGACATAATTCTATGAAACCCTTTACTGGATATAGTTTTTATCCTGTATTATTTAGGAGTTTCCATTTAGGAAAATAGAGCATCCACATATTAGGTCAGTAAAACCAACCAACAAACCAACATTCATACATAAATGTCATTCCACATGACATTTACATACAAACATTGATTAATTGATTGTATCCATTAACCTAACATGTGGACTTGGTGGTGTGTGCAAGTGAGATATATGTTCATAAATTCTAAAGTATAAAATGTGAAAAAAAGAGAAACGCCATACACAACAATTGTTACAAAGTGCATATATGCTGTTACATATTCAACACTATTGATGCAAATATGCATAGCACATTGATGATGCTGAAAATCAAAAGATGTATGCATATGTTAAATCAAAAGATGGATGCTCCAAATTAAAATGGGATGATCTAATACCATTAACAAAGAAGATGCCAAAAAGGAGATGAATTGAAATTAACTAATGAGGTAACCCCGTTATTCAATTCTAGACAAGTGAAGATAATTTATAATGTGGCTTGAAATAGAATGAATATGTAGATGTGGAAAATCAGATAACAGTGCATACATACATAAAATCAAATGATGGTGCTATTCAAAGATATAAAAGTTGCACATCACTGTATACATCTTTCTATTTCTGCGAAGTGACATCCATATGCAGATACATAGTTCATCAAATACTATTGTATAAACTAATATGCACATACATAAAATGAAAAAAATAGTGCTATTAAAATGAATGGAAGGATGCATTTTAAGTTGTCAGGAAGCTAAGCATAGAAATATCTATGGGTGTCATGAGCCCGTGCTCGAACCCCACTGGTATTGTAACTTCAAATAAATTAAAATGTGTATATATTAATGCAAAGTGAGAACAACATTTCTTAATATAGACGGGAGTAATTAGTTTAAAATAGTGATGCATGTTTACAATGGACAAGAAAATCATATTGTATAAGTGTTTTTTTTAAATTTTAAGACATGTTTTTTGCTAAAAGCCAAGTCACGGTTTCAAATAGTGATTGAAGGTGATAACTATATGCAAGAATGAGATGCTTGTCCCTGTTTTGCAAAGAGAGGCTATGTAATGAAAAAACTTCAGACTCTATGCATGAATGTAATAATAGTTCAGGTTTTTTGTTCTCAGACAGTGGTGACATTATGCATCGAGGACCAGCCCCATTCTAACAGAGAGTGTCTTGTTCTTATCATGAGGGTGGAGCGACAATAATAACCATGTGGGTGCAGAGGATACAAGCACAAGTAAACCCCATAAAGACAAAAAACCAATGCCAGTGGAGTCAATAATGGTTGTTTATTATTAAACTATAGATATTAGCCAAGATAGAGCTTGAACATAAATGGACAAACAACAATAAAATATAGTTATTTCTGAATGTTATCTCCAAACTTGAGCCTTTTTGAACCATAACAAAGGTCTATTTAGTGATAATCATGGATAACCAGGTTAAAACAACCCCAGAAAACATGCATGGTGGAGTTATCAGCATAAACAAAGAATAATCTAGATTTCAAAGCAACAAATCATTAGAAACAACAACTGGAGTGAGCTTGAGTATACAGAAATCATGAAATACAATGATATATACAACTAAAAAGGTAAAGAGAAGAGAAGATTAACTTATCTCCAAATTAATATATAGAGAGGTGGTGGTTTTGAAGCCCGAGTTCATGGAGAGCTCCATGAGTATGGCATGGAAGTCAAAGTACAAGTGCAGAGAGGCTGAGTGCATGCAAAAATGCCATTATTCATGGAATAATAAAGAGTAGTAGAGCCTGAACTAAATAAACATGTGGTTTAACTCAAGGTTCAACTGTATGGAGCCCGAGCTCCTCTTCATGCATGCTTCAGTCCATTTTACACTGTAAGCTTGGAATAAGTCTAAAGCTGTGGCTGAAATATGCCAAGTTTCAAGACTGAGAAGATACAGTGGGTGTCACGAGCCCATGCTCGAACCTCACTGGATAAAAGATGACTCCACATCCTTCAACCACAGCTCAGACTTAGTCCAAGCTTACAGTGGATTAACCAAATTAATCACTCTAGTTCGAAGTATCATAAGCCCAAGTTAACCAAAGATGCATGCAAAGTGCCATCTTCATGGCATGAAGACCCAAAGTTGTAACCATAATGAAAAAGGCTCGAACTCGTGTTCTCAAAGAATATGCAGATAGTGACATTTTTCATGGCTTTAAACTTTAGTTTAAAAGCATATATAAAAATAACCACACCATTCAAAGAAACATGCAAACTATAGTGGAGGCCAAGTTACAATCTCAGCATGGTGACAATCACAGAGAGGAGTCTTGAAACCATAACCATGCCCAAGCTTCACGCAAAGATTCCAGTAACAATAAACATCAAAGTGTAATAGTTTGAGTGCAAACATGGCAATGCCAAACAACAAAAAACCCTAAATTTTCCTCAAAGCCACAAAATGCAAATGAATTGCAAAAAAGCCTAAGTTGAAATGTGTTAGACTTTGGAGTCCACGGTGTAGAGAGAGTTAAAGCTCTATACAAACTACAGTGCATGAAAACACCACTGCAAGTGCCACGACAACATCATCACATGATATGTCAATGATTTTTTATGGGTCATGTTGACCATGGGGGTAAGGTGTCAAGTTTGGATGAGTTTAGACATATACTATCGAGTTAGGGTTTTTAGACTATGGTGTCGCCTTTATGGAGTTAGGGTTTTATACAAATATGGATTGGGTTATTACCATATGTTATGGTTTTAGGGTTGGGATTCCATGTTTAAATGTATTCTTAGGATATATTTTAGGTATGTTATGTAATGTGTTGATATATTATAAAAAATCTAAAATATCAACATTAGGGGGACACTATTGGAGGGCTAGATTTTTGGCATCACTTATGCCATAAGTTTAGGGTTTTAGTTGTCATAGAGGTCTTTATGAAGGCTATGTTTTTGGGGCATCATTTGAGCTTGAAATTCAGGAGTGTCTATCTGTTTAGGAGCACCTTTTGAGGGGGATTTGATTTTCAAAAATTGGCCTTAGGGGCTATATATTCGAACTTCTTATTCATTTGTAGGGGTTTTTAGAATTTGGGGAAATAGAGGTATTAGTGAGCATATTGTTCCTGTGCATCTTTTCCTTGTATTTTGTAACCATTTTTGCAGATTTTGAAGATAATAGAGCTGGCATTATTATTCATATATCTTTTCTGAGTTTTGCTATCTATCCTTCCAAGTTTTCTGCATTTAAGTGTATTGTGTCTTTCAAGCATAGATTAGTGAATTGTTTCAAATTCCTATTCTAAGTTATAAAGAATAAACCTTTTGTAGAAGTTACTTGTTTGCTGGTTGAATTTTTACAATTAGTGGCACCAAACCCTAATCGTGAATTATTGATCATCCTAGGTGTTGTGAAGTGAAATTTATTGCAGAGTCTAGTAATGTATGTCTAATAGGTACATATTTATAATTCTGACAAATCCATATGCATTTTGGTGTATCACCTTCTTAATTAGTATTCATTTTAGTTTTCCTTCTCCCTTTTTCTCAAAACCAAGAAGATCACTATTAGGTGATATACCAAATCCAATAGGAATCGTCCTAGAATCTATAGATTCATTCTCTTATCCACCAAGGAGAATGTTTCCATATTTTAATAGGATGGCTAGATTTCGCATCCAGCTATAGGCGCAATCCTAATTGATAATAGTTTTTGGCACGCCTAGTGGGACCCAAACTGCTACACAGTTCTTTCAAAGTTATTATTTCTTATTATTGTTTTGGTGTGTACAATAATATTTTTGCCTTTTGAAGGTATTTTACCAAGCACCTGGTGACTCTAGTTAAAGGTTTTATTGCAGATTCAGTTGCAGATTTATCTTGATGAGAAGAAATTTGACAAGATAAAATAGTGAAGGATTCATTTATCAAGAATTACAACCCAGTAGAAGAGGCAACAGATCAGCAAGAAGAAGCAGAGCATCTCAAGCTACAGGAGAAAGAGCCTCTTTGCTGGGGTCTCATTTTTCACTATTCAAAAATCCTATCTTCAAGGATAAAGCTACCATTTCTGAAAGCCATGAGGTAATTATTGAAGATTTAAGTTTTCTTGAAGATTTAAGTGTTATTGATAATTCAAGATTAGAATTATCCATTTTTGAGGAATCATCAAAGGATCAGTTCACTGCTGTACCATCTACAAGTGACACTTCTACCCCAGGGTTGAAAACATATCAAAGGAAGGTAACACAAGCTAACAAATCTATTGTACCGCCTATAGTCCAGCAAGTACCACTAGTACAAATGACTTAGAATTTTCCATTTGTGGCCTTTGATGCTAGCAGCCCATTGCAAATTTCTGCTCATCATGACATTCCATCAACAGCGCTAAAAGGTTTGACATATTTTAATGGTGAGAATTATACTTCAGAAATTGAGCATATTAAAGATATTGCTACTCTATGTGGATTACATCAAGTTACTCATGATGATGTAGCATTGAAATTATTAGCAGCTTCACTCAAGGGTAAAGCATTAATTTGGTTTAGAAGTTTGCCAGTTAATTCTATTGCTACATGGGATGAGTTAGGGACTATTTTGATCAGTAAATTTGAAGATAGGTTGGATAATTTGTCTTTGGTTGGGCATTTAACTACTATTAAGAGGAATATCAATGAGCATATTTTTGACTTCAATTTTCATTTTCAACAAACTTGGGATAGAATTCCAAGATATATTAAACCATCTAATGACTATGCATTTCTTTTCTATTTGAAAGCATTTAACAATGATATTGCACTTATGATACAGTCTATGGGAGGTAATACTTTACCTAATGCTTATGATGTTTCTGTTAGAGATGAGAACAACTTAATACAAGATGCAAAATTACCTCCAGGGCCTCCAATGCCCTATTGTGTAGAGATACAACCAGTTGTACCAGTTGTCATACCACCTATTGCTGTTGTTCCGCCATTGCCAACACTTAATATGCAGGTTGTGGTAGAAGAACATGATGCTTCAGCTCCTATTAGGGAGATAAAGGAGCATACTATGGAGCTAAAAGATACAAATGATAGCATCTTGAGAAATTTGTAGAATTATGGCAATGAGATAACAAAACTGAAGAGGCAACAAGGCCAAGGCAAGCTCAAGGGCAACAAAGAAGTTACAATCAAAGAGATGGTCAAGCATATAATTATGCAACTCTGAGTACTTCCAAGGAGTTAACAGCAATTCCTCAAGTTAATTATGTGCAAGAAGCAGAATGGTGCAACACATGCAATGATGGGCATTATTGGCTGGATTGCCCTCATGCACTTGAAGCTAGAAGACATGATGTTCTGAAGGGACAACCGGTTAATAGTCAATCTGAGGTATAGTATGATTAGTCACAAATACAAGGTAATCCTGATGTTTCTTTGGTGAATTTCAATAATGATGAAGCTATTTTAGCAGCAAATTTTGACCCCAATCAAATATGGAGACCTATAGCAGCAGGAACAAGGTTAAAGGTGAAGGCTGGAAACGATCAACAACAAAATGATAAAGTAAAAAAACCTGCTGTTACAGTACAAAAACAAATAAAGCAACATGTACAAGCTAAAAAAGGAGTAGAACAGTCAATTCAGACAACAAATGAGACTGCTATTTTAAAACAACACCAAAAGGTTAGTATTCAAAGCTTCAATATTGTTGATCATTTGAAGAAGACAAATGTTCCCTTGTCCATGTGGGATGTTTTGGCTCTTCCAGGCCAAAAGGACATGTTACAAGAGGCATTACAAGCACTCACACTATCTGATGAAGTTTTGTCTCAGTAGAACCCTAAGGTTTTATTTTCTATAAATGCAAGGACATCCCAACAATCAGCTAAGTTGATCAAACCTCCTCCATTTTTTGTCACTGTCATTATAGGATAACACCTAGTTCACAATTGCATGATTGATTCTGGTGCTACTAGCTCGGTTATGCCAAAGAAAATTATAGACCAGCTAGGCCTCAAATATGAGCCACTTGAAAGAGGATTAGTCCTATTAGATGGGACAACAGTTGCAACTGTAGGAGTTATAAGGAATCTTGACCTAACCCTGCATGCTTGTCTTAGTTTTTCAGTTCCTATGGATGTTTACATTATAGATTTTCCTCCTAACTTCTCTATATGCTTGTCAAGAGAATTTCATGCTAAGATAGGAGGTTATCTATTAGCAGATTGGACTCACATGCTTTTCCGCACAAGGTATGGTACTAAGGCTACTATACCCTCAGAACCCATTGTAAAATTATGTGTTGAATAGTATGATTCTAGTGCTGGAAATGAATTAACAATTATATCATTTGATCAGGAGGAAGTATCTGACATTTTTGAAGCCCAAACACAACTAAGTAAGTTGCCTGATATGTTGTTAGATGATTGGGCAACTGAAAATGTAAAAATTTTAGAGGAACAAATTGAGGAGCCAAGTTTGGGTAATTATTTAATCCATGAGATCTCTGATTATCTTCCAGCTATGGTAAAAGGTGCAGATTTAGATCCAAAACAACAATCTAATGTTGTTTGGAAGCTATTTTTTGATGGTTCACACAAAAAAATAGGTGTAGGAGGAGGTTGTATGCTGGTTTCACCAGCAAATGAAAGGTATTATGCTTCTTTCAGGGTTACTTTTAGTTGTACAAATAATGTTTCTAAATATGAAGCCCTCATAAATGGATTGAAGTGGGCCATTAAAAGAGGTGTTAGCTATTTGTAAGTTTATGGTGATTCAGAATTGATCATGAATCAAGTTAGGAATGTTTATGCAACTAAGAATGATTTATTAAAAAATTACAAGCATGTTGTATGGGATTTGATTGAAGGTTTTGAAGCTTTTAATTTGCATTCTATTCCTAGAAATCAAAACAAACATGTTGACAGACTTGCTGCTGTTGGAGCCCAATATGATATTCCAACAGAGATCGACAATAGTAAGGGGTTGAATTATGTTAAAGTAATTGTTAGACCTGCTATCCCTAACAATGCTGATTGTTGGCAAGTTTTTGAATTAGATCAACATATTGTTAACTTTTTAAGAGAGGAAGTTGAGTTTGCACAACCAAACCAACAAATATTGTAGGAGAAATATGAGGACCATATCATTCAATTAAGGACAAATAAGATGCCTAAAGGTCTTGTGACCTTAGAATCTATGTTTGGTACCAATGATCAATTCAAAAAAGATAAATCCAGCTTGCAGATTAAAGAAGAGCATTATGAGGAAATTGCTGTTGTAAAGGATAAAGTGTTGAAAATTGGAAAGGTATGTACACCAGAAGAACGTCAAACCTTTGTTAACTTATGCAATGAATTTCATGATATTATTTCTTGGAGTTATTTAGATTTGAAAGGATTTGATCCTAGTATTTCTCAGCATACAATTGAATTAGAACTAGGGGTCAAGCCAGTTAGGCAAAAATAGAGGCCAATAAATCCAAAACTAGAGCCTCTCATGATTAAAGAATTAAATAAAATGATTGAGAGAAATATCATTTTACCAATAAAACATACTTCATGGGTATCCAATCTGGTTCTTGTTAGGAAAAATAATGGAGAAATCAGATTATGTGTTGATTTCTATGACTTGAACAGAGCTTCATTAAAGGATAGACATCCTTTTCCTTCCATGGAGCAGATCTTGTAGGTTGTTTCAGGTTTAGAACGGTTCTCATTGCTGGATGGTTTCTCTAGTTACAACTAGATTCTGGTGAAGGAAGAGGATAGATTCAAGACAACATTTACAACCAAATGAGGAACTATGGCTTATCAAAAGATACCATTTGCATTATCTAATGTAGGTGCAACCTTTCAGAAGGCTATGGACAAGGCATTCATAAATTTGATGTACAGGTTTGTACTTGTTTATTTGGATGATATAACTATTTTCTCAAAGAATGCATCAGAACACTTTCAACATTTAAGAGTTATCTTTGAGAGATGCATAGAATATGGTATTTCTTAAATCCCAAGAAGAGTATATTTGTTGTCCATGAAGGTAAATTGCTAGGATTTATTTTTTCAAAGGAGGGTATCACTATTGAACCCGAAAGAATAAGTGCTATCCTTGCCTTACCACTTCCTCTTCACAAAAAGGGCCTTCAAAGTTTCTTAGGAAGAATAAACTTTGTTAGAAGATTTATTCTAGATATTGCTGAGTTACTAATGCCATTAACAACCATGCTCAAGAAAAATATTGCTTTCAAATGGACCAAAGAAGGCAAACTCAGTTTTGAATTGATTGAGGAAGCATTAGCTACTGCCCCTACCTTGTTAAATCCTAATTTTTAAAAGGATTTCATTTTGTATGCATATGAGAATGTTGATAGTATTTCTGCCATGTTAGTTTAGAAAAATGATGTAGGTTGTGAGCAGCCAATAGCCTTTTTTAGTCAAGGACTAAAGGACTATGAATTGCATTATTCATTTGTTGAAAAACATGTACTCGCTATGATTAGAAGTCTAAAGAAATTTAGATATATGCTTTCTAACAATAAGATAAATTTTATGGTTGCGCATCCTTCCATTAAGGAGTTTTTGCTGAATAAGGATTTCAACACCAAAAGAGCTGGCTGGATCACAAAGGCAATGGAATATGATATGGAAATTAAAGTTACCAAGCTAGTAAGAGGTAAGAGTTTATGTGAACAACTTTCTGGGAATGGAGATAACACTCCAAAAGAGGATTCTAAAGCAATTTTGTCTTTAGAAGACAATGAGAAACTTGCTATCCCAGATTTGCAGAATGACTCGGTGAATGATATGATTTATTTCTTGCGAATAGGACGCTATCCTGAAGGTTTGGAAAGATAAAAAATAAGGTACTTTAGATTGAAATCCATTCCTTATTGTTTGCTGAATAATGTACTATATAGGAGGGATTATAATGATGTATTGCTAAGATGCATAAGTGGAGATCAGATTAACAAGGTGCTAGAAGAATTCCATAATGGACCAATAGGTGGCCATTTTGTTGCAAGGACAACAACATTGAAAATAATGAAGGCTGGATATTTTTGGCCAAGCCTATACAAAGATGCTTTCATTTGGGTGAGAAGGTGTTTGAAATGTGCTATTTTCTCAAACAAGCAAAGGTTAGCAGATTTACCTCTTAATCCAATTCAAGTTGAACAACCTTTTGTCAAGTGGGGTCTAGATTTTATTGGCCCCATAAACCCATCATCAAGTTCAGGTCATAGATATATATTGACAACAACAGATTATTTTACAGAGTGGGTTGAGGTTGTTGCATTGAAAGATGCAAATGAAACTTTAGTTCTGAATTTCTATGAAGATCTAATTGCAAGGTTTGAAGCACCTGAATCCATTGTTTTTGATAATGATTTGGTCTTTTTGGGCACAAGAATTACTGATTGGGAAGTAAAAAATAATGTTTATCTTAGTACCTCATCCAATTATTACCCATAGGGTAATGGACAAGCTGAATCAACAAATAAAAATTTGATTCGCATCATCAAGAGGACTATTGAAGACAACCAACAAGTGTGGAGTAGAAAGTTAAAGCAAGTCTTGTGGGACGATGCGATCACTCCAAAATTATCAATAGGTAATTCACCTTATATGCTGGTTTATGGAAGAGAGGCAAGATTGCCAATTTCAGTAGAGTTGCCCAGTTTGAGCCTGATTAAGGAATTGGATCTACTGGACCAACAACCCATGGAGGTAAGGTTGGCTAAATTGATAGAGTTAGAAGAGATTAGGAAATAATCTTTTCAGAATTTGGAAGAACATCACGTTCAAATGAAGAAGACATTTGACAGAAAAGATTTCATAAGAGTCTTTCAAGAAGGTGATTTAGTTCTGAAATGGGATGAGATGAAGAGTAGACCCGGTAAGCATTCAAAATTTGATGCCATTTGGTATGGTCCATTTGTGATTACATGATGCAAGGCCCATAATGATTTTTATCTCTCAAATATGGAAGGGGAAGAATTTCCAATCCCAGTTAATGGGATCCACCTCAAGCATTGCTTTTGAGGTTAGTTAGTGTGAATAAGTGCTTTGCACATAGTTAGTTTCTTTTAGTTAATTGTAGTTAGTAATTATATTCCCACCATGGTCAAATCAAGAAGATACACACTATGCATAATCAAGAACCCATTAGGGTTCCAGATTATAAATGATGAATACCTCAATAATATAACCATGGTGGAAAGAGAAGTTGTTTTTTAGATAGTTTGCTTTGCAGTTTTGAAG
The DNA here is from genome assembly GCA_018584345.1 of Thuja plicata. NCBI lineage: Eukaryota > Viridiplantae > Streptophyta > Pinopsida > Cupressales > Cupressaceae > Thuja > Thuja plicata. Next base: position 140,945 of record MU223781.1, on the reverse strand, counting down.
GTTAGAATGAATAGAAAAAACAAGATGCATCACATGATATGTGCATGAAAATCATACCCATCATATGAGAAATGGATAATTTCCGCTGTCCCATATCAAACACATCATGCTCACACCTATACCATGAAACCGAGGTTACTGTTCAAGCTCATTCTACCTTTGAGTTTAGTTTGTTTCTATTTCTGGACAACATCATCATCATCTGAATTATGTACATCATATGATACATGGACAAATTCCACTGTATCACATCATAATCATAGGTTCAGACAACAATGATGAAGCACAGGGTGTTGTTCATTGATAGTTTTTCTTTCTCTAAGTGTTGGTCAACATAGGTTCCAGTTTAGTTTCAGTTTTTAGTTTTCAGTTTGAGAAGTTCAGTTGTTCATAAAGTTGAAGACTCCAGCCCAATGGATAAGCAAAAGGCAACTGGTCTAATTTTGTTCAGCAGGCAAACACCCCTGGGAAGTTGGAAAAAAATGTTATCATTTTAGTTGCACACTAAATTGGTAAACTGATAAATTTTTTTTTTTTTTTAGATTATGGATTTTATAGTTGCTATCTTAAGTTGTAGAATTGTTTAAATTCAGAAGATAAAAGTACACATGCAACATTGCAACTATAAACATCAAAAATATTGCATAAAGGTACATCTATTTCACACTACCATTTAGATATTGAAGACAAAATACATTGCTTTTGCATTCATGTTAACACAGGTATTGTACTATAAGTATTGATCAAATTCAAACTTTAAAATTCATGATTGATCATTACATTGTGCATTCGAATTGAATATAGGAAACAAGTATTCCTTCATAGGTCACATCTTTCAAATTGTAAACATAGAAAGATATACAATTCTAAAAGTAAGAAAGGAGCATAGGAAGGTTTAGGAGTCTATGCATTGCCTTTAAGAGGTCTTCTACATGTTGGAGCTGAGTAACTCCATCATCTAAATCTTCATGTTTTCTGCCTTGTCTCTGTTTGTCATTCATCCTAAGTCTTCTTCTGGTTTTGTCATTCATCATGGAGAGAGAAAATAGTTAGATCCAAGCTAGATCTAAGCAATACATAAATACCTAAAACAACATGCTACAGTCACACTTTCAGAACTATACATCTATGTAAACATCAATGCAATATCAAAGTGTACATCTGAAATAACTAAATAAAGTATTAAAGGGACATAATTCTATGAAACCTTTTACTACATATAGTTGTTATCCTATATTATTCAGGAGTTTCTATTTAGGAAAATAGAGCATCCAAATATTAGGTCAGTAAACCCAACCAGGAAACCAACATTCATACATAAATGTCATTCCACATGACATTTACATACAAACATTGATTAACTGATTGTATCCATTAACCTAACATGTGGAATTGGTGGTGTGTGCAAGCGAGACAGATGTTCATAAATTCTAAATTATAAAATGTAGAAATAAGAGAAATCTAGTACACAACAATTGTTACAAAGTGCATACATGCTGTTACATATTCAACACTATTGATGCAAATATGTAGAGCACACTGATGATGCTGAAAATCAAAAGATGGATGCATATATTAAATCAAAAGATGGATGCTCCAAATTAAAAATGGGATGATCTAATACCATTAACAAGGAAGATGCCAAAAAGGAGATGAATTGCAATTAACTAATGAGGTTCCAGACAAGTGAAGATCATTTATAATGTGGTTTGAAATAGAATGAATATGCAGATGTAGAAAATCAGATAACAGTGCATACATACAAAAAATCAAATGATGGTGCTATTCAAAGATACAAAAGTTGCATATCACTGTATACATCTTTCTATTTCTACGAAGTGACATACATATGCAGATACCGAGTTCATCAAATACTGTTGTATAAACTAATATGCATATACAAAAAATGAAAACAACAGTGCTGTTAAAATGAATGGAAGGATGCATTTTAAGTTGTCAGGTAGTTAAGCATAGAAATATCTATGGGTGTCACAATCCCATGCTCGAACCCCACTGGTATTGCAACTTTAGATAAATTAAAATGTGTATATATTAATGCAAAGTGAGAAAAACATTTCTTATTACAGACGAGAGTAATCAGTTTAAAACAATGATGCATGTTTACAATGGACAAGAAAATCATATTGTATAAGTGTTTTTTTTAAATTTTAAGACATGTTTTTTGCTAAAAGCCAAGTCACGGTTTCAAATAGTGATTGAAGGTGATAACTGTATGCAAGAATGAGATGCTTGTCCCTATTTTTTAAAGAGAGGCTATGTAATGAAAAAACTTCAGACTCTATGCATGAATGTAATAACAGTTCAGGTTTTTCATTCTCAAATAGTGGTGACATTATGCATTGAGGACCAGCCCTGTTCTAACAGAGAGTGTCATGTTCTTATCATGAGGGTGGAGAAACAATAATAACCATGTGGGTGCAGAGGATACAAGCACAAGTAAACCCCATAAAGACAAAAAACCAATGCCAGTGGAGTCAATAATGGTTGTTTATTATTAAACTACAGATATTAGCCGAGATAGAGCTCAGACATAAATGGACAAACAAAAATAAAATATAGTTATTTCTAAATGTTAGCTCCAAACTTGAGCCTTTCTGAACCATAACAGAGGTCTATTTAGTGATAATCATGGATACCCAGGTTAAAATAACCCCAAAAACATGCATGGTGGAGTTAATAGCATAAACAAAGAATAATCTAGATTTCAAAGCAACAAATCATTGGAAGCAGCAACTGGAGTGAGCTCGAGTATATAGAAATCATGAAATATAATGATATATACAACTAAAAAGGTAAAGAGAAGAGAATATTAACTTATCTCCAAATTCATATATAGAGAGGTGGCAATTTTGAAGCCTAAGTTCATGGAGAGCGCCATGAGTATGGCATGGAAGTCAAAGTACAAGTGCATAAAGGTTGAGTGCATGCAAAAATGCCATTATTAATGACATAATAAAGAGCAGTAGAGCCTGAACTAAAGAAACAAGTGGTTTAACTCAAGGTTCAACTATATGGAGCCTGAGCTCCTCTTCATGCAAGCTTCAAACTTCAAGTCCAAGCTTCATTCCATTGTACACTGTAAGTTTGGAATAAATCTAAAGCTGTGGCTGAAATATGCCAAGTTTCAAGACCAAGAAGATACAGTGGGTGTCACGAGCCCGTGCTCGAACCTCACTGGATAAAAGATGACTCCACATCCTTCAACCACAGCTCAGACTTAGTCCAAGCTTACATTGGTTTAACCAAAGTAATCACTCCAGTTCAAACAATCATAAGCCCAAGTTAACCAAAGATGCATGCACATCGCCATCTTCATGGCATGAAGACCCAAAGTTGTAACCACAGTGAAGAAGGCTGGAACCCAAGTTCTCAAAGAACATGCAGATAGTGCCATTTTTCATGTCTTTAAAATTTAGTTTAAAAGCATATATAAAAATACGCGCACCATTCAAAGAAACATGCAAACTATAGTGGAGGCCAAGTTACAATCTCAGCATGGCGACAATCATAGAGAGGAGTCTCAAAATAATAACCAAACCCAAGCTTCATGAAAAGATTCCAGTAACAATAAACATCAAACTGTAACAGTCTGAGTGCAGACATGGTGGTGCCAAACAACAAAAAACCCTAAATTTTCCTCAAAGCCACAAAATGCAAATGAATTGCGAAAAAATCCTAAGTTGAAATGTGATAAACTTTGGAGTCCACGGTGCAGAGAGAGTTAAAGCTCTGTACAAACTACAGTGCATGACAACACCACTACAAGTTCCATGACAACATCATCACATGATATGTCAATGATTTTTTATGGGTCATGTTGACCATGGGGGTAAGGTGTTGAGTTTGGATGAGTTTAGACATATGGCGACGAGTTACAGTTTTTAGACTATGGTGTCGCCTTTATGGAGTTAGGGTTTTATACAAATGTGGATCGAGTTATTACCATATGTTATGGTTTTAGGGTTGGGATTCCATGTTTAAATGTATTCTTAGGATATATTTTAGGTATGTTATGTAACGTGTTGATATATTATAAAAATATAAAATATCAACATTAGGGGAACACTATTGGAGGGCTAGGTTTTTGGCATCACTTATGCCATAAATTTAGGGTTTTAGTGGTCATAGAGGTCTTTTTGAAGGCTATGTTTTTGGGGCATCATTTGAGCCTAAAATTCAGAAGTGTCTATTTGTTTAGGAGCACCTTTTGAGGGGGGATTTGATTTTCAAAAATTGGCCTTAGGGGCTATATATTCTAACTTCTTATTCATTTGTAGGGGTTTTCAGAATTTGGGGAAATAGAGGTATTAGTGAACATATTGTTCCTGTGCATCTTTTCCTTGTATTTTGTAACCATTTTTGCAGATTTTGAAGATAATAGAGCTGGCCTTATTATTCATATATCTTTTCTGAGTTTTTCTATCAATCCTTCCAAGTTTTCTGCATTTAAGTGTATTGTGTCTTTCAAGCATAGATTAGTGAATGGTTTCAAATTCCTATTCTGAGTTATAAATAATAAACTTTTTGCAGAAGTTACTTGTTTGCTGGTTGAATTTTTACAATTACTGGCACCAAACCCTAATAGTGAATTATTGATCATCCTAGGTGTTGTGAAGTGAAATTTATTGCAGAGTCCAGTAATGTATGTCCAATAGGTATAGATTTTTAATTCTGACAATTTTGTATCCATTTTGGTGTATCACCTTCTTAATTAGTATTCATTTTAGTTATCCTTCTCCCTTTTTCTATTAACCAAGAAAATCAGTAGTAGGTGATATCCCAAATCCAATAGGAACCGACCTAGAATATGGAGATTCATTCTCTCATCCACCAAGGAGAATGTTTCTATGTTTCAATAGGATGGATAGATTCCACATCCAGCTATAGGTGCAATCCTGATTGACAACAACAATGAAGTAAATTGCACCATAGATATGACGGTGTCAAATGCTTACAACATGGTCATGAATATACAAATAAAACTATTTAAAGTGGAGAAATTATTAAAGGTTATTGTAAAAAAGAGAGAAATATATATTCTGCAAGTTACAATCAGATTAGTGAGAGATAATGATAATGAAACCATCAATGATAAATAAATTATAGAGCGTGATAGAGAACATCAGAGCTAGATCTATGAAGCTTGGTGGAAACAAAAACCATAAAATGTGAAAATGATGTTGTAGAACAGTGTGACAAGTGTCATAAACAGTCATGTTCAAACATGAAAGAGCAATTATCTTGAGAACATGGACATGCCATGAGTGTGATTTCAAAGAAACATTATGCATAGTGACTTTAAGGCATGTACACAAGCACAAAATACCATGAAAATGAAGTCAAAGGGAACTAATGGAATACAATGGTAGTGATCCATGGATGTGTAAAGTAAAATATATACTTATTCTATAACAACAAGGGTTGCAAAGCAGCGAAGTTCTTGCCAAAGAGTGCTAAGGACAATTTTATTTTTATGTGTTTTTGTCTATTGGTAATCTCTAGATTGAAATAGACTAGAAACAAATTCATGAAAGTATTGGTCAATAGGTTGAGATTTCTGTTGATAAGATATCCATGAACGTATACAACAACGCTAATCATGAACACAAAGAAAACTAGAATTTAGAATATTAACCTGAAACTAAAATCTCAGTAAGCTCTCATTTCTAATAATATATACATGTTCAATCTCAACAACAAAATGAAACAGTTATTAACAACAATACTATTGTGCATTGAGGCTCTTGTACCTTTGAGAGTTGAGGCTCATGCATATTTAAGTGTTGAGGCTCCTGCATAATTGAGATCTATTTATTGATTACATAGATTCGAGATCTATTGTTTTATTTATTACATAGATTAAGATCTATTGTCCTTTATTGATTACGTAGATTTGAGATCTATTTATTGATTACATAGATTTAAGATCTATTGTCAAATATAATTGAGATCCATTGTTTTTGATTACATAGATTTGAGAGAGACCTATGTGTGATTATTGTTTACATCATGATGAGGATAATATCTATGATGCTTCTTCCATATGCTTACATTATGAGTTATGATCTACATCTTGTAGTAGATGTTATTACAAAGGTTGGGACATCTCGAGGATGGTTAAATCACATTGATTATATTAGGTATGAATACATGATGAATATACTATGTGTTTCTATGTTTTCTTTAATGGTTCCAATTCATTGAGAATGAAATCTAGTATGATAATGATTTTGTGATTACATTATGAGATCTATTTTTTGTTAATTTATGGCCTTTACATCAAAGATCAATTATTTATGCTTGAAATGGCTATTTTAATTAATGCATAATTAAGTTCAAATAAGTTAATAATATATTATGGAAATAATATTTATTATTATTATCTCACCTTGAAGCAACTTGCAAATGCAAGAAGGATGACTTGCATAATAACAAGTGGGGAGACTTGTTTAATAAATAGTAAAAGGACCAAGTTGGCCAGTCCTTAAGGGAAAGAGTTATGACTCTTGGAGAGTCATCATTATGTATAAATAAAGAGATTAGATCTGCTCAAGGAACACACCAAAAACATAATGTGATAAGTACTTGAGTAGAATTACAATTGCATATTCTTAATCATTTTCATCCTCTACTTGAGCGATTTATTTCAGAGCACTTAGAAGAAAATTGAAGGTTTGAATTGGAAGAAGAAGAGAAGATCCATAGAGCGTACCAGAGTAGATATTGAAGTGCAAACTATACCAATTTGGAGCAGACCTTGATAGTGAATTAAAGAGTAGTTTGGAGGCTACTAAGAGTAGAAAAATGAGGGCAACGTTCAAGGACAAATTAAGCAGCCCTAAAGGTTGAAGTAGGGCAGAATTAGAGCACCCTAAAAAGGAAAATTAAGGTAGATCAAGAAGGGAAAACATGGGAAATTAGAGTATCCCTAGAAGAGAGAATTGAATATCTTCAAGAGATGATTCATAATAGTCATTGAGGATAACATTGAAGGACTAATTTGAAGAATACAAAGTGCACATTTAAAGCCAACAAAAGGATAAATTCAGACCTTCAAATCTGGGTATTATCTTTCTTTACTTGAAAATATTTATTATATCCTATGTCTTAGTATTTGAAAGATGTCTATAGATTGTATATTACTTGCTATAATCTGAAAACATTAACATGGTATAAGAGCCTAGGTAAATAAAACATCTAATTTTAAATTTAGGAATTCAATCTATCTTTCAAACTAAGAGAGACATCATGTCAACTGGGGTTAGACCCAAAGATAAACTTGAGGGAGACATACATTATACATATTGGAAATTGAGGATTATGATAAATCTAAGAGAATTAGAAATTACCTCAATTATAGAGAATCCTCCCCAAGCCAACATGGATGCAGATGAGAAAAATGAATGGAATAAAAAAAATAAAGCTATGAGAATTATTATTGAGTGTTAAAGATCACATTGTCCCTACCATTGCAAGTCTAGAAAAGGCATACAAAATGTTTACTACATTAAAAGGGATGTATCAAATCAACAATACAAATAGATTTCTAGCTCTTAAAAATTGCCTCTCTAGAATTAAAATAAGACAAGGAGATTCAGTTACATCCTACTTCATGAGGATCACTGATATGAGAAATCAACTAGCATCCATTGGATTCACTTATGATAAAAAAGAAATAACTGTGATATCCCTAAATGGATTACCACTTGATTGGGATGCCTTTATTCAGGGAATCAGTTCCCATCTAGAACTTCCTACACTTGATAGATTAAAAATAGATTGTCTTCAAGAAGAATCTAAGTTGATATCCAGAGGATCAAACTTCAAAGAAGATATTCAAGTCTTATATTCTCGTACCCTTAAAGAAGAGAGAAGTACAAATAAAAGGAAATTTCAAGGAAGGAAATAAAAGAATAAAAGAATCAATCATGAAGGAAACTCAAATGATAAAGGAAGGAAAGGGAGGGAATTTAAAAATAAGAAATTTCACAAGAGAGACCACACAAATATTAGGTGCTACAAATGTGATAGATTTGGTCACATGAAAAGGGACTGTCCAGAACAGGACAAGCTTCAAGCATCCATCTCAAAAATAAAAGTATCAGAACTTGAGCACTTTGCACTTTGAATAATCTCATATTGAGAGGGAGTTTATATATGGGATCACCTACACTAATCTTTGTGTTATAACCTTCTTCCTCACATTTTTTGTGAAGAAAAAAATTCTCCTATTTTTTGGGTTATATATGCATAATTGAACATTTGCATAACTGGTTAAATTGATATGTTATTGGCATACTTAACATACATTGGCATTATTGTATATGCAGGAACATATTGATATATATGTTGGCATATGGTTACATTGGCATATTTAATGTTTGTGAACTTTCTCTCCTTTATAGATGAATCTATGTGTAATGAAGATTATATTGCATTTGGTTTGCAAAAAATTGGTCATGTGGTTTCACAAGATGAGATATGGTTATACATATGCTTATATGAATAACATCTTTGTTATAAATTAGCTCTTGATATCATAGATTTGATATTGGTTGAGTCCATGTAACTCCTTGATGTAAGGGTAGTGGGTCTAATGCTTGAGAGTTAGCCTGACTCTACTCTAAGGTCTCTTTCTCAAACCTTCTAGTGTATTCTAAACCCTAACCCAAGGGAAGTCACGAAGATCTTCACCCTTCACTCAAGACCTAGACCCCCATAAAAAAATTATTCATCCATGCGTACTGAACCTACAAGGGTAGATTCATGCTCCTGGCTAAACCAACTACTTCATCCAATACTCTCACAACATCTTTCTTCACTTTTGGCCCCTAACCGGACTATCTCCAAGATCACTTAGAGTAAGAACTCCACCTTCATGTCCAACACCTTTCCAACAAAAAAAAAACATAAAAATATATGTAAGGGATCCTCTCAAATCCTATCTAGGCACATGGTTCTCACCATGGATTCAAGAATCTCAAGGATCCATGCAAAATTACAACCCAAAACTGGTCAAGAACTCACAACTTGTAAAAATGAGACAAACTAATTTACTTGAACTTGAAACAGACAATAAAACTCACAAATTAGACAAAAAAGCACACTCTACAATTCTTATTAACTTCTTCAATATCTAAAAATACATCCTCTCTCAGAAACAACATGCATCCAGGTATATATCCCACATTCTTCAACAAATTTCACCAACCTCATGAATGTAGGTATGGGAAATCATTAAGAAACCTCCCATCACTTGAAATAGGTGTCACTGTCCATTGAAGACAAGGTGACACGTATTGAGCTGCTATAATTGACTAGGCTGGTCATAAAAGACAAAGCCATGATTTCTGGGTCATTAATTGACATTACCAAGTGCTAGTGTCGACTTTACCGAGAATCAGTACCGAGCGTCATAATAAATTGAGTGTCAACACCCAAGCGTCAGAACAAACTAGTCACCTGTAAGAAACCCTAAGAAATATTACCAAGCGACATCACTGAGCACCAAGTGTAACTTGAGCGACATCACCGAGCATCCTGAACAACATTCCTGAGAACCATAGTGCAGCCCAAGCACTAGTATTTCCTAAACACCAGTAGAAACTGAGAAATATAACTTAGTGCCACTTCACAATCTTCAATTGCTAGAGATTTGGTTAGATTTCCAGAGGTTTACAAACTACCTCAACACACACTAAGCTGAAAAACAAACTACTAAGCAACTATGGTTTTTGTTCACCGAATTGACCTCGGTCAGTACAAAAGTGGTAGAACAAAACACCTTACAAACAACTTACAAACCCAAAATGTTTTCTAACCTAGGTGCTCCTGCACCATACTCCCTTGAACAAGAGAAAATCAACTTCTAGGTGATTGGATCAAGTCAGGATCGATGCCTAAATTATTGAAATCTATCTCTTGCACCCATGTAGCCTCCAAATCAGCTTTTCCTTGCCATTTGACTAGATGTTCCATGTAGGTCTGTTGTCTAGTCTACTTGGAAACTCTCAAATTTAGGATCTTCTCTACCTTCAATTTCAGTGAAAATGGAAGTTTTAGTGCTTTGAGATCTTCTATGTCTGCTACTAGATCATGAAATCCTTCTAGAAGTGGTCCTTTATAGGACACCAGATATGCCACATTGAAAACTAGAGATAATCCTATGTTTGCAGGAAGATCAACTTTATAAGCATTAGACACATAATTTTCTAGAATTGTACAAGGTCCTATATTCCTCATCTAAAGCTTACTTGGAACACCCTTTTATAGCCTTGCTTTGTTTAGGTGCACCATGACCAAATATCCAAGTTGAAACTAAACATCTCTTTTCTTTGTATCTACCTTCTGCTTGGTGTGAGTTGTAATCTCCACTAATGCTTTCTTTATTCATCATGGACCTCTTTCCTGGATTGAGATAAATCTTCAGCATACCCACTCTTCTCTGCATTGCTTCCAAGATCCCTGAGTTCACATATACCCATGGTATGAATCCCATATACTATTTCAAAAGGGCTCTTTCTACTAGATCTATTGACTATGTCATTATAATAAAATTCTGCTTGAGAAAGTAACTGATCCCATGATTGTCCATATTCTTTTGTGATACATCTCAATAGATTTCCTAAAATTTGGTTCACCACTTCGGTCTGACCATCGGTCTGTGGATGATATGATGAGCTAAAGGAAATATTTGTTCCAAGCTTGTGCCACAAGGTTTTCCAAAAATGACTCATAAAATTAGAGTCTCAGTTTGATACAATACTCAAAGGTAATCAATGTATCCTTACTACTTCTCTAAGGAAAAAATTTCTTATGTAACATGCATCATGTGTGGTTTTACATGGCACAAAGTGAGCCATCTTGCTGAACCTATCAACAATCACAAAGATGTTGTCCATTCCCTACTTGGTCTTCGGTAGTCCAACTACAAAATCCATACCGAGGAATTTCCATGGTCTATTTGGGATTGGAAGGGGCCGATAAAATCCTACATTAGATGAAATGCCTTTTTCCTTTTGAAAAACTATACAATTCTCTACATATCTTTGGACATCCCTACTCATTTTTGGCTAATAGTAGTACCTGTTTACCAATTCTAGAGTTTTGTTCAACCCAAAATGTCCACTTAATGAGCCATTATGCTTCTCTTGTACTAAGTTCTCTCTCATTGAACCTCTCGGTACACAGAGTTGTCCTACTTTAAACAAAAGACCTTCTTGAAGAGTATACTTACAGTATTCACTATGAAAATGATTTTAAAAATATTGACATGCCTTGTATGCTGCTGAAAAGTCTTCATATGCTGGATATAGATCCTTGAAGCTTTCTATGCCAATGCTTCTTAGCTGAACTTCTTGTACCATGAGCAACCTTGTACTCAATGCATCTGCTACCTTATTCTATACTCCCTTCTTGTGTTTTATGGTGAAGGTTTAGGCTTGTATATACTCCACCCATTTCATATGCTTATGGCTTAGTTTATCCTGTGAATTCAGATAACTTAAAGCCTCATTATCGGTAAAGACTACAAATTCTTTAGGAAGGATACAATGTCTCCATTTCCTTAGTTCTTGCACTAATGCATATAATTCCAAATCATACAAGGAATATTTCCTCTTTGCATCATTGAGTTTTTCACTGTGAAAAGCTACTGGCTTTCCTTTTTGACTCAAAACAACACCGACAACAATATTACTAGCATCACACTCCATATTAAACAACTTATCAAAACTAGGAAGTGTCAATATTAGTTGAGTTGCTATCCTTTTCTTCAAGTATTCAAACCCCTTATCAACCTTTTCATTCCATTGGAACTTGGATTTCATACACCCTTTTATGGTATCCAAAACAGGTGCGCTGATTTCACTAAACTGTCTGATAAAATTCCTATAGAACTATACTAATCCATGGAAGCTTCTTACCTCTGTAGTTGACTTTGGTGTAGGCCAATTCAATATTTCTTCCACCTTGCTTGTATCCATCTTTAAGTTACCCTCTGAGATAACAAAACCTAAGTATACCAACTCTTGTTTCATGAACTCACTCTTTTCCAAGTTGATTGTCAACTTCTCCTCATGCAATCTTTGCATCACCATTTGCAGATCTCTAAGATGATCCTCTTTTGTTTTTTTGAACACTAGGATGTCATATCAGTACACTAAAACCCATTTTCCAATTAATTCCTTCAAAACCTCATTCATCAATCTCATAAATGTGCTTGGGGAATTTGACAACCCAAAAGGCATAACAAGCCACTCATAAAGTCCCTTGATATTCTTAAAAGCAGTCTTCCACCCATCTCCACCTTTGATTCTTATATGATGATATCCACTCTCAAGATCTATTTTGGAGTAATATCTAGCTCCACTGAGACAATCCATCAAATCTTCTATCCTCAGTATGGGGAACCTATACAAAATAGTGATCCTATTTATGGCCCTAGAATCGGTACACAACCTCCAAGTACCATCCTTCTTCAGGGATAAGACTGTGGGAACAACACATGGACTTATGCTCTTTCTAATCAACCCTTGGTCAATTAGTACTTGGATTTGGTTAGCAATTTCTGCATTTTGCTGTGGGGTCATTTTATAAGAAGATTTGTTTGGAAGTGAGGCTCCTGGGATGAAGTCAATCTGATGACTAATAGACCTCTTAGGTGGTAGGGTAGCTGGTTGACCATTGCTAACTATGGTGTGGTATTGGGTTAACAAACTTTGGATTTCTAAAGGTAACTCTTCTCTCTTACTTTCCCCTTCATTTTTTGGTTTTAAAACCAAAGAAAATCCCACTCCATTTTCTTCCTCCAATGTCTTCAAGAATTCCTTCTCACTGACCAAAAATAGGTTAGGACCCCCTTTCTTCACTTCCCCATCTTCCAAGATTGACTATATCTTGAAAGTCACTCCATCTTTCTTAAACGAATAGGAGTTCTTGACTCCATCATGTATTGCAGCACGGTCGAGCTGCCAAGGTCTACATAATAACAAATGACAAGCATCCATGGGTGGGATATCATACAATACTTGGTCCTTGTATCTCCCTATAGAAAATTCTACCCAAGCTTGCTCATTAACTAATACATGTTGATCTTTGTTTAACCAAGTACCCTATAAGGATTAGTATGAGGAATCTTTTTTAACTTTAACTTTTCAATAGCTTCCAAAGAAACTATGTTATCAGTAGAACCCGAATCTATGATAACTTTACAAACCTTATTGAGTACCTTGCATTTGACTCGAAACAAAGATCTTCTTTGGCTTGGCTCTTCTTTTCTAGGTTCTTTGAGGAGTGTTTCATGCCCCAAAATCTGGGCATTTAAACCTTAATCTATTGAGCTTATGTTTCCTTTAAACATGTTATATTAACAATAGGAGATAAATTCTTTCTACACCTTTTCAAATTGCACAGAATTAAATGAATTGAAAGTTTATTCTATATTTAGTAAAATAACCATAAATTTCATTTTGGAATAACCATCATTTTAAATAAGGGTCCAAATACTAATTTTATTAATAGAAATTAAATAAATTGATTTTATAAGTGTCTTCAAAACAAGAAGGTTATAATTTCCAAAACTTTTCAAAATTTACAAGGCAGAAACTTGAATAGAAAAAGACTTTGAGGTAGAAATTTCATCCAAGACACCAAGACTTCGGATAAACTTTTAGAAGCTTTCTCTGAACCTGCAAGAACATCAAGGTTGATCATGGAGGTTCACCTCCCAACCTAGGCCTTTTCAAGGCCACCCCTGAGCTAGGGGATCTAGAAATAAAACATGATACACACACACACACATAACAACCATGAATATGAAAATAGGAACACAAGAAATTACCCAATACCCAAGGATATACATAGGTCTCCAAAATACCTGAAACAAAGGGGTGAAAGAGGACTACCACAAGAGGAGAAAGCCAATAATACAAAATATATACACTAGGAATAGGCCACACATGGGCTCAACATTCCTAGGTACCACATATATAATCTTATTCTATGGCCACACATGGAATCAGGAACAAACTTCTACCCTTCTCCTCCAAGCCCTATAGTGGCAACTAGAGTAAATTTACCTTTCTTTCAAAAAAAAGTTCATGGATTCAAGCCTTCCAAATTTTTTCTTATGAACCCCACATTCCATTGGATATTCTTGGCATCATGGGCACCCATATACCCATGTACATCCCTCCACACATGGGAGACTATACACTACTTGGGTAGATCACTAAATTTCACCCCTTCAAGGTTACCCAGCCCTCCCAAGGGTGAATATTCCTTCAAGAACCACATATACAAACAATTACATAATAAAATACAAGACTCAACACATAAACTCCATGAAAACCTATGAATCTGAAAACAATAACATAAAATTCATCCATAGATTCCTCAAGATATGTACATATGCAAGCAAGAACTACTCTAAAATATGCTAAATAGGAAACTCACCTCAAATCCAAGCTATGGTAAATTCAAGGTAGTTTTTGAAGAGCTTCTCCTTCCATCCTTCCTCCTTCACTCAAGAATCACTCCTACAAAAATGAACCCGTCTCTAAAAGTAGAGAGTGGGTGTGTACCCAAACTCCCTTTAAACTCTTCCTTATATAGGGCTTCTTCCTAAAATATCAGGAGTCATAAATGGAGGGGAAACCCTAATCCATCAACTCTCCCTACTTGCCTTCTCCATAAATAGAGTTAAATGCTTGCAAGGAAAGAAATGATGGTTTAACCAAAGTCTTACAACTCTTTAATTTCGCCACTTCCCAAAATGGTGACTTTAGGGGAGTCATAAATGAGTTTGAAGACTCTTAATGGGCTGAAAATGACCCCTAACCCCTAAGGTACCAATTGGGGTAGTTAGTTTTGATCCTAGTTACTCTCTGGGAGCCCAAATGACCCTCCTAAACTCCACCCAAGGTTAACTCTCGAAAATCCAACCCTCAAGACTCATCCTTATCTTTATTAACTCAAACTCATCTCAATCTTATCTTCTTAAACCTTAGGGTAAGCATTGTGACCATACTAGGTAAATCTTGGGTAAAGTTAAGCCTATGCTAGTCACATTCACTAGCCATGCTAAAACACAAGGTGCACATGTGTCAAGTGACACAATGATTTCACATGAGCATGAATTATTAAACATTTACTCAATTAAATAAAATACAATCATACACCACCATTTTAGAAATAAAAATACAATACAACAAGGTCCATTATAGAGAGGGCCTTAGCATCACAGTTTTCACATAGGTCCATTCTTGAATCCCTGATTAGTACCATGGTCAAATTTCCTGCACACTCATTGCACACATCAGTAGGTCCAATAAATCAAAGCATAAAATAATAGAATACATAATGTAAGTTGAACACACATTCACTCACACTTGCATCAAAGATTATTTGAACTTAACAATATCTGCATCTATTCCATATGCATAAACATACTCTTAATAAATCTGCATCTTGATTACATCTAACATCCACATACTAATCCAATATACAAAACCATCAAACTAAGTCCTATAGGGAAATCTGCATCACTTACACATAGTATCACATAGATTCCCTGATTACATAATCAAGCATTGTTTTCAAGCAAAGGATTCAACAAATCCATAAAGTAATACACGTGTCCAAATATTCTAACTATAAAAAAATATGTATCGACAGGAGAAAATATAAATGAGAATTAGTGCTAAGCTTATGTCAGACTAGGGTAGACCTCACAGAGTGCTTTGTGAATCATCAAATTCTCTCCCATCTCGAAATCTAGTGCAAATTCTTCAATCTTGCTGCTAGAAGGATCTTATTGCACATAGTTGACTCTCTTCTCTCCTCCTTGTGATGTAGAGCTCTTCTCAGGACACCGATATGTAAGATGCCCAAATTGTTGACAGTTATAGCACTTCATTAAAGAGAAATAAGATCCTCTTCCCTGATTATTGGTTCTTCCTCTTGAACTATTATTTGAACCTCTTCCTCGGTTGTAACCACCTCTTCTATTACTGGATTCTCCCTAGTTCTCACTGAGTTTGGAATCATTCTGATTCCTTCCTCCATATCCTCCTCTATGACCTCTATTGTCTCTTCCTCTTCCCCTACTAGTTGAATCTTGCTTCTTTTTGAACTTCTCCTCCAATTTGAGGGCTAGCTGATAGAATTGTTGTACTATCTTGTGGCTTAAGAGACTAATTTCCTCTTGGACACTCCACTTGAGATCATTCAGATACCTAGCCACTTTTAGGCTTTCTTCTTGCATTACATGTGACCTTAAGCATAACCTATGAAATTCTTGTGTATAGGCATTGACTTCCAAGTCTTTCTATCTCAGATTCTACCTCTTCTTGTGCAACTGCACTTCATAATCATCAGGAAGATAAGTTTCCTTCATCTTGGTCACCATACCTTTCCAACTGGTTATGGGTTTCTTTCCTTCTTTAGTCCTATCATCTTGGACAAGTTTCTACCAAGTGAGAGCTGGTCCTCTCAATCTTGTCTTGGCTATTCTTACTTTATGAGCCTCAGTTATATTATCACAATCAAAGTGATTCTCGAGACCTTCTATCCATTACATGATTAATTCTGGTTCCATCTTTCTACTAAATAGAGGCACATCTTCTAATACAAAGCCCTCAATTATCCCCTTATGGAACCCAACTGTACTTGAGGATTCTACAAGTTTCTTGGAATCTACTCAAGGAATTAAGTTCAACTCAAATTTCAAAATGAGTGCTCTTACTTTAGACCATCAACACCTCAGACATTTTGAACAAGTTCACTTCCTATGATCTATTATTCCAACTTCTCATGACAACATCCTGGACCCCAAGCTACACTCTTTTCCTTAGACACAACTCACAATCTCTTAGCCCAAATCTTGGCTCCCACACATATGAATGCTTCTAATTCTTCTCAATGTCTCCTTATATTCCAAACTACATCATTATAGGTTCTCAACCCCTTCATGGTTCTATTTCAACAACTAATATCCAACAACCCTCTCTAGGCTTGTCTAGTAGCCCTTCCTAGACAGTAATCTGCAAATTCCTCAAATACTTCCCAAACAACTTGGTGAAAACACTACATTTCTAGATACCCATTTTGAATTTGTTAAACATTTACCAAAATTAGATTCCCACCCTTTTACTAGTGAACCTTTCCATCACTCTATAACCCACATTCTAGGCCTAATTAGCCCTCCATTTACAAAGCAACTCATACACCCACTCACTCCCAGGACTCAAGACCCTAAAACAATCTTATAAAATGCTTCAAAATGATAGATTTCCAACTTTTTTTGACCAGACCTACTCATCCATACTCCCATTCATCAAACCCTCCTTTTTAGGACTAATAACCTAGGGCTTTATAGAAAACACCCTTCAACACACCTCTGAACACCAAAAATAGTTCCAACACCTTCAATTACCCTCATAAGGATATAATAAATCATAAAAAATAACCCTTCTTCATTCAAATCTTCTCAAGCAATGACTGGTGTTGTCTAGTGCACCATTTTTTTGTGTCCCTTACCCAGGGTAGTCACTGTTCATTGCCTCCTTTCACTTTCCCTACATAAAAAATTATAGAACCATATAACAGAAGGATAGGCTTCTCCCACAAGTTACATTCAACACAAAAAGTGGGAGAGCCTAGGAAATCATTGGTTCTTCAAAACAAAGACTGTTTGGAAGCGAAGCACTGGATAGGAACAGTCAACAAAAGGACTGCAATTCTTTGATTTTAAGACTTCAAAACAATATAACCAGTACATGGAATGATCAAAACTTATAATACCATTCAATTAATCATTTTCCTATCAATTTTTCATTGAATAGAGAGTTTAATAATACAAACACTAGAATGTATCTTCACAGGCAGAGAAGTGATTGTTGCAAAGAATTAAAAGTTTATTGCTTGGTAGTTCATTACATTGTCTTCCCTGACCACATATCATCCTCTTCAAGGATTCTAAGACTACTCTCCCATAAAAATTACTTACAAAACCAACTAACTCCCCATTCAAACTAATTTTCAACTTCATCTTAACATGCACAGTCAGTTAGTTATTCGTTTGCATTGTTGTCTAGTTGACAACTAGTTGTCAAATTCGACCACTTTAATATTTATTGCATCATTTTTAACCTTTCAAAAGGTTTTAGGTTCATATCTTAATCCCCTAAACTCCCTAAATCTCTACTAAACCCTCAATTATCCCTTTAGGCCATAATTGCATAAAATGCAATTTTACATCTTGTTTGCATCTTTTGCACTTTTGAGTGCATTTACATGTTTTAATTGGCATTAATGGCCAGATAAAAAACTTAGATATCCCTATAGGTCCTTGACCCTTAAATTTTGTCCTTGGATCAACCAAGTGACCCCAAGGTTACATCATTAATCCTATGTCATTCAATGGCTTACATTTTTGATCCTTTACAAAGGATTATCAATACAAAATATCATCAAATGACCATTAATTGTCTATTACAAAATCAAATGAACCTTGAGGGTCATGTTGTATTAACCTCCATCCAAGGATCTATCAGTGACCCTGGTGCACTCCTTAGGTCCTATCCTTGACCTTGGTGCTCCTGCACCATACTCCCCAATTTTGAAAATTTTCCAAGTCTTCTTGGAAAGTCCTGCAAAACAAACCTTATCAAATGTAGCTCCTTGTCCTTGAAGTGTTTAGGTGCATGTGTAATTTTTCCCTTGATGTACCATGCTCTATTGGCTCCTTTATGTCATTGTAACTACAACTTCTATCTTACCATTCCCATCCATCCTTGAATCCTTCTGTCCACACCTACTTCCCATCTGCTCATATACTTCTTTGGAGTGGACATCATGTGCCTTCCTCCTACAATGTCTCTTCTTCCTTTTGTACTTAGGATCTATTGACCAAATAAAGAGAAAGAAGAAGCAATAATATACTCCTACCACCATGTAATTCTTACAAAACCCCACCAACTTCACCATGCTAGAAATCAGCACCACAGAAGGATACACCTGCAACAAAATCAGACTTAGTACCCAAAAACAATGTATGACCTTCACATTATTATATTTTATCCCCATGCATATGATTCGATTAGTTTTCTCTTGACCCTTCACTATCATTCTATCCTCATCCTCAATTTGTTCTTTCTTAGACACCTCTTCTACTGTCAACAACTTCTTATCAACATCTTGCCATCTTCCTTGGCATCTCACCTTGCCCTTGGTGGTTATCTTGTCAATCTCATCCTTGATTGTCCTAGTGAATTTTTTTTTCCCAATCTTTAATGGACACAAGATAGTTCCAACCAATACCATTCCTTCCTCTTCAAGCTTTGTTTCTCCTTTTTCTTTATCAACATCTTCATCCTTTACCTCTATTCCAATCCTTTGAAACTCTCTACTATGAGATTTACCACTCCCTTTGCAACCTATCTGTTGCATCCCTCCTTCTTGTCCTTCATATGGACCACTTGTATCAACCTCAACCTTTGAATCTGCATTCTTGATGACTGCTTGCTCCAAAGCATCATCATTATTCCTCAAACAAGTCTTCATTTTCTCTTTGTCTTCATGTTCCGTATGCCTTAAGAACTCTCTTCTTCCCATCAACCATGTCTTTGACATTCCCCATGCTATCTCATCATCCTGTAGTGAACTCATCACAAAAATTTTCCCATCTTTATTAATAGCATATTTATTTTTCCAACCATCATATAGGGCTTTAACATCAACTAGCCATAATCTACCCAAAACTAGATGACAATCACTCAAAGGCATAATATCAAATAAAATATTATCAAAATATGAACCAATGCTGAAATAAATATATTATTTCTCTTTAACATCCATGCCCTAATCATTGTTTACCCCATATACTCTGTAAGGTGTACCATGTGCTATCCTTTCTATGTTCAAATTGCAAACTATTTCATCTGAAACAAGATTAGCAAAAGATCTACTAGAAACAACAACTTTGCATACCTTACCTCTGCATTTGCATTGTGTCCTAAATATGGATGACCTTTGAATGCACCTTGTATCCAACTTTCCTTCCATGATGACCACTATACCTACTATCAGATCCTCTTGAATTAGCAACCTTTGAACTCACCCTCAATCCAAGATCTATCCAACATAGAGTCACCACTTTGGAACACTCCTGGAGGATGATTCAACTCCAAGCATCAACAAAGGACTCCTGGTCTTCATAATCTTAGATCTTATTCATCCCAAACCCAGACCTTTTTCTGGGCTCTGATACCACTTGATGCAAATCCCTCAGTTATCCCCTTAAGGAACTCAACTCTACTTGAGGACTCTACACATCTCTTGGAATCTACTCGAGGAATTAAGTTCAACTCAAGGTTTGAAAAGAGTGCTCTAACTTTAGACCATCAACACCTCAGACATTTTGAACAAGTTCACTTCCTCTGATATCTTATTCCAACTTCTCATAACAACATCCTTGAACCCAAGCTACGCTCTTGTCCTTAGACACAACTCACAATCTCTTAGCCCAAATCTTGGCTCCCACACATATGAATGCCTCTGATCTTCTCAATGTCTCCTCATATTCCAAACTACATCATTATAGGTTCTCAACCCCTTCATGGTTCTATTTCAACAACCAATATCTAACAACCCTCTTTAGGATTGTCTAGTAGCCCTTCCTAGATAGTAATATGCAAATTCTTGAAATACTTCCCAAACAACTTGGTGAACACACTACATTTCTAGATACCCTTTTTGAGTTTGTTAAACATATACCAAAATCAGATTCCCACCCTTTTACTGGTGAACCTTTCCATCACTCTATAACCCACATTCTAGGCCTAATTAGCCCTCAATTTACAAAGAAACTCATACAACCACTCACTCCCAGGACTCAAGATCCTAAAAAAGTCTTATAAAATGCTTCAAAACAATATATTTACAACTTTGTTTGACCAGACTTACTCATCCATACTCCCATTCATCAAACCCTCCTTTTTAGGACTAATAACCTAGGGCCTTGTAGAAAACACCCTTCAACACGCCTCTGAACACCAAAACTAGTTCCAAAAACTTCAATTACCCACATAAGGATATAATAAATCATACAAAGTACCCCTTTATTCAAATCTTCCCAAGCAATGATTGGTGTTGTCTAGTGCACCATTTGTTTGTGTCCCTCACCCAGGGCAGTCACTATTCATTGCCTCCTTTCACCTTCCCTGCATAAAAACTTATAGAACCATATAATAAAAGGATTGGTTTCTCCCACAAGTTACATTAAACACAAAAAGTGGGAGAGCCTAGGAAATCACTGGTTCTTCAAAACAAAGACTATTTGCACGCCGAGTACTAGACATGAACAATCAACAAAAGGACTACAATTCTTTGATTTTAAGACTTCAAAACAATATAATCTGTACATGGAATGATAAAAAATTATAATAAAATTTAATTAATGTTTTTCCTATTAATGTTTCATTGAATATAGAGTTTAATAATACAAACACCAGACTGTATCTTCACGGACAGAGAAGTGACTATTGCAAAGAATTAAAAGTTGATTTCTTGGTAGTTCATTACATTGTCTTCCCCGACCACATATCATCCTCTTCAATACTTCTAAGACTCCTCTCCCATAAAAATTACATACAAAACCAACTAACTCCCCATTCAAACTAATTTTCAACTTCTTAACATGCACAGTCAGTTATATGACTGTTACAGTTAGTTATTCATTTGCATTGTTGTCTAGTTGACAACTAGTTGTCAAATTCGACCACTTTAATATTTCTTGCATCATGGTTAACCTTTAAAAAGGTTTTAGGTTCCTATCCTAATCCATTAAACTCCCTAAACCTCTACTAAACCCTCAATTATCCCTTTAGGCCATAATTGCATAAAATGCAATTTTACATCTTGTTTGCATCTTTTGCACTTTTGAGTGCATTTACATGTTTTAATTGGCATTAATGGCCAGATAAAAAACTTAGATATCCCTATAGGTCCTTGACCCTTAAATTTTGTCCTTGGATCAACCAAGTGACCCCAAGATTACATCATTAATCCTATGCCATTCAATGGATTACATATTTGATCCTTTACAAAGCATTATCAATACAAAATATCATCAAATGACCATTAATTGTCTATTACAAAATCAAATGAACCTTGAGGGTCATATTGTATTCACCTCCACCCAAGGATCTATCAGTGACCCTGGTGCACTCCTTAGGTCTTGTCCTTGACCTTGGTGCTCCTGCACCACCTTCCAAGGACTTACCACTCATTTCCTTCAACGCTTTAAATAATGGCTCTTCTTGAAGCACATGGTCTGGCTCTGGTATTATGTCTTCCTCGGCCACTGATTTACCCTTTCCATCAGCTTCTCTCATTAGTTCACTGACTGCTGTAATCCTAAGATGCACTTCTTGTTACTTTTTTCCATTTTTTCCAACTATTATTTCAGGATTCTATTCTCCTCTTTTTTTTTCTCTTCTACATTCTTTGCCAACTCTACGTTGGTCACCATTTTGTGTGAATCTATAGATACTTCTGAAAATATCACCCAAACAACACTAGCCCAAATCTTCTAAGGATCTGATCCCAATCTGATGTAAGGGTAGTGGGTCTAATTCTTGTGAGTTAGCCCGACTCTTCTCTAAGGTCTCTTTCTTAGACCTTCTAGGGTTTTCTAAACCCTAACCTAAGGGAAGTCACTAAGATCTTCACCCTTCACTCAAGACCTAGTCCCCCCATCAAAAAATTATTCCTCCATGCTTACTGAACCTACAAGGGTAGATTCATGCTCCTAGCTAAACCAACTTATTTAGCTAGTACTCTCACAACATCTTTCTTCACTTTTCTTCCCTAACCGGACTATCCCCAAGCTCGCCTAGGGTAAGAACTCCACCTTCATGTCCAACACCTTTCCAACAAAAAAAAAACATAAAACTATATACAAGGGCTCCTCTCAAATCCTATCGAGGCACATGGTTTTGACCATGGATTAAGGAACCTCAAGGAGGCATGCAAAATTACAACCCAAAATGGGTCAAGAACTCACAACTTGTAAAAAAGAAACAAACTAATTTACTTGCACTTGAAATAGACAATGAAACTCATAGATTAGACAAGAAACACACTCTGCAATTCTTATTAACTTCTTGAAGGAGAAAAATCCCTAGGGCCAGATGGTTTTCCTATGCTATTATTCCAATATTACTGGCATATTATTGAAAAGGAGGTGATCAATGCGGTTAAAGAGAGTTTTGGAACCTGAAAAGTTTTGAAGGAGTTGAATGGAATGTTTATAGCCCTTATCCCTAAGAAATAGGGAGCCGATAAGATGGATCAGTTTAGACCTATTAGTTTGTGCAACTCTGTTTACAAAATTATTTCTAAGGTTCTTACTGCTAGGATTTTGGCGATTCTCCCTTCTTTGATTTCTTGGCAACAAAATGGTTTTGTGCCTGGGAGACAAATCATGGAATCTATCATTACTATCCATGAAAATGTTCATTCTCTTGTGATGTCTAGGAAGGAGGGCCTTCTTTTGAAACTGGATATGTCTAAAGCTTATGACAGAGTGGACTGGGATTTTTTGGTGCAAGTCCTGAAGGCTTTTGGATTTAATAAAAAATGTACTGGTCTCATTTTCTAGCTTATTTCTTCACCTACTTTTTTGGTTTTGGTTAATGGGTCTCCTACCTCATTCTTTAAATCTTCAAGGGACTAAGACAGGGGGATCCCCTGTCCCCTATTCTTTTCATCCTCATGGCTGAATGCATGAGAAGGTACATGGAGAATCAGGTGAGGAAAGGTGACATTAAAGGGTTACGACCATCTTTAGAGAACCAAGTTTTCTCTCATCAACAGTTTATTGATGACTCGGTAATTATGGGAGAAGCCTCGGTTAAAAATGCTAGTAATAATAAGAAAGCTTTGACTAATAATGGGAAAGCTTCTGGCCAGATTATAAATTGGGGAAAGAGTTCGGTGTATCTCTTCAATGTCACTGACAGAAGAAAGATGAGAATCATAAGGATATTAGGATGTGACCTGGGGCCTATGCTTGGTACTTATCTTGGTCCCCCTCTCTGTTTGGAACCTCCTGATACTTTTTGGAGCTCCTTAGTGGATAAATTTCATAGGAAAATTGCGGGATGGAAAGGGATGTTGTTAAGTCAAGGGGGTAAAATCTAGATTCTCAGAGCTACCCTCCAAGGTCTCCCTCTTTATTCTTTGAGCATTTTTAAAATCCTCAAAAAGTTTGGTGAAGCTATTGAAAAAATTCAAAAATAGTTTCTGTGGACAGGGATGAAAAAAACAAAGGATAGCGCTTATAGCCTGGGACAAAGTTTGTTGTCTGATCAAGAAAGATGGCTTAGGGATAAGAAGAATTAAGAAATTGAATGAGAATCTCCTTACTAAAGTAATATGGAGATACTCTAACTCAAAAGGATAATGGACTCTTATATGGGATAAAAAGTATAATAAGGATAGGCCTAATCTTGATGCCTTTCTGAATGAGGACAGTGAGAGGGTTGGATCTTTCAATAAATCCAGAATAAAAAATGGAATTAAGTGGAAAGTGGGAAATGATAGCAAGGTTATTTTTTGGGATGATGAGTGGATTCTTCATTCCCCCCTCAAGGAATTCCCTGAATGGAGTATCTTTGAGAATCAATGTAAAAGTATTTTTGGAAGGAAAGTTGAAGACTATTGGGAAAGGGATCACTGGAAAGATTTATCTATCATTGATATAAGGTTAGGTCATCTTAACAAAATTCTCAACTCAATCAATCTGATTGAGGAAGAGGATAGGATTGTTTGGAAACATAGTACTGATGGTAACTTAACTGTCTCTTCTCTATACCATTTGGAGTTTGAAGACCTTACTGAGCCTTTTTGGGTGAAAGTTTGGGATAAAAACCTCATTCCTAAAATTAATGTTTTTTTTTGGATAATGATGCAAAATAAAATTTTGACAACTGATAATCTCAGAAAAAGGGGTATGACTATTGTTAATAGGTGCTATATTTTCAAGAAAGAGGAGGAAAGTGCGGGACATATCTTCATCCACTGCCTGTTTGTAAGAAAGATCTGGTATCTTTTTTTCTAGATCCTTAATATTGAGTGGGTTTTTCCTAATAATCTGGAGAGTCTTTTTAAATCTTGGATCTATCCTACAAAGCATGACATAGTTGTTAAGATATGGAATTTTGTCCTTCCCCATGTTTGTTGGGGGGTCTGGAGAGAAAGAAATGATAGAGTGTTCAAAGGCAAGATGACTAGTGAAAAGGAGGTTTTCTTTAAGATTAAGAGATCCATAAAAGAGAATCTTATGTTACAGGATAAAGTGTTGGAACCTCTACAGGAGAATGATATTACCCTGTTCAAAAATTGGAAAATCAATGGCAATTCCAAAAAAAAGGATAACAAAACTAAAAGAGAGGATGCTAGATGGGATTGTCCCTAGAAGGGATGGCAAAAAATCAATTTTGATGGTGCCTCTAAGGGAAATCCAGGGGTGATAGGATGCGGCATTGTCATCAGAGATGAAAATGGTGTCTGTACAGGTATAAAATCTATCCCCATTGGTAATCAAATGAGTCATCTTGTAGAAGCCTATGCGGCTCTTCAGGGTCTTATTTTAGCTAAAGAAAAAGGTAGCACTAAAGTATGGTTAGAAGGGGATTCTCTCAACATAGTCAAATGTTTAAATAATGATACTCCAGCCTCATGGACTATTTATAATATTATTCAAAAAGCCAAAGATATTATGTTCTCTTTTGAAAATTGTATTATTACCCATAATTACCGTGAGGTAAATGGTGTTGCTGACTGGGCGGCAAATACTGCGTATAAGAGTGATGAGGTGGCATAGTGGAATGATGGAAATGATGTGCCATCTCAAGAAAAATTGTTGCTTGAGATGGATCTATTGAGGAGCCGTCAGAAAATTATTATAAATGGTAAGTTGTTTTAAAATAATTAATATGGAGGTGATGTGTCATTATTGCCTTCAAAGATGCAAGTACTCTTTCATGATTGCGAGCTGGATTTGGCACACTTTCTGGGTCTTTTTGGCTTTGCGTAATATTCATTTTGGCATTATCATTTTCCATTATAGTAATATTTGCTGCAACCAGAGTAAGAAAATGGGCAAAAATAAGAAAAGAGTTGAGCTTGTTAACTGTAACAACTGAAAGAAAATGCATAGAGTTTGGAAAATCGTGAAAGAGGGTGGGTTGGCTATTTTTATGGAATGGCTCCATGGCAAGAATCCTTCTATCACTAGGATCTTTATGAAATCATGGAAAGAAGGCAAGATTTCGGTTGGAGACCAGTATATGGAGGTTACAGAGGAGATCATTGCTGAAGCTACGGGAATGGGTATGGATGGAATTAAGTTTTATAGAGATAGACTGATCTAGGATAAAGCTTGGGAGACTTTCTCAGAAGATGAGAAGGAAAAGAAAAGATTGGTCAAGATTGATGCTTCCTACCATAATCTGAAGCACATTTCCAGACCCTGGAGGTATGTCCTTTATGTGATCATCAGCTATGTCACTTTGGATTGTAGGTTTACTAGGGTGTATGCGCACCATTTCATGTTATTAAACCATTTTAGGCATAAGGTTAAAGTTATTTTACCTTACTATTTTCTTAGTTTGTTAGATGCTACAATTTCTAGCTTACAGAAAGACCTGAAGGGGGATCATGCATCTCACCAAGGGCTTATGCTTCTCATATATGAGGTGCTGAAATCTAAGAAAGTGGAAAGGCCATTGGTGAAGAATATCTTGAAGGAGGAAGAAGAGACTGATGGGGATGAAGATGATAGTATGTACATGGAAGAAACAAAAAGCAAAGAGGAGTCCAAAGGGTTTAAAACCCCTAAATCTAATAGAAAGGGTGTTTCAAAAAACCAGAAGAAACCCTACTCTGAAGGGTCAGAAATAGAGAAGGATAGTGATGAAGAGATTGAGGAGGGAAGTAGAAAGAAAAAGGGTAAAAAGATAACAAAGAAGAAGATTCAGAATGAGGAGTCAGAAATAGAGACTGATATTAAGGAGGAGAAAAAGGATGATAAAAAAGGAAATGCAGGGAGGGTAAGGAGAAAGTTAAAATTACCCGTAAGAGTAGCCACTCCAGTAAGAGGAGAATTAATGTTACCTCAGATAAGGAAGATTTAAAGGAAAACACAGAGGAGAACATGGAGGATAAGGAAAAAGGGGAGAATAGGGAGGAGAGAAAAGAAGAGGGCATTGATGACACCAATCTCAAGGAGAATACTGAAGAGAAGAAGCAGGAAGAAGGAAATATAAAAGAAAAAAAGAATAATAGAACTGATGAAGATTCTGGGCATAAGGAATGTGATTTTCATGACAATGTGGACAAAAGGGAGCACTATTTCTCCACAGACAATAAAGATTGCATTACGGGTTTCACAGGTCTGGTAAGCAATTTGATTGATGATCAGAATAATCTAAAAAAAAAAGTTGATATTATAAAGGCCGAGATAAATATTCTTAATAGTATGGGAATTGGGGAAAAACCTGTGGCTGTTTGTCTGAATGAAATGAAAGAAGTGGTAGGGAATTCTGAAGCCTAGGCAGAATTTATTAATAAAGTGGGGATAATGGAGAGAAAAATAAAAGACATCCAAGACAAGGCTGAGAAAGATAGTAATGCTGAGCAGATCATGAATCTGATTACTAAGGTCGAGAGGTTGGAGGCTACAGTTAAAAAAATTAGGGAACAATGTCTTATTAGTCTCAAGGATTATTGTGGCCATGCACAGATTCTGATGGACAAAATGGACAGGGGTAACAAGGAGAAGGAAAGCAGAGAGATCAAAGAGGGAATCGGTCCAGGATCGTATACCAGAGCTAGTACTAAGAAGAACAGTCCTAAGGAGGAAAAAGATAGTGTAGAGCTCAAGAGTTTAGTCAGCAATATGTAGATTATGATCATCGAAGCGAAGGAACTATTTTCTGTCCCTTTGGGGGTTTTTTCTGTCCCTATTTTTAATGCTGTATCTATGGGACCTCTTTTGGCTTAGTTTCTTGTTTTCCTATTTCCTTTCCTTTTTGGGTGCTCAGGCACACTTATTTTTTCTCTTTGTTGAACATTTGTTTTTAACTCTTTAGGTTTTAGGTCCTTGTAAAACCTATTGAACTTTATTACTTTGTAAAGGTTTCGGGTCCTTGTCAAACCTATTTTTACTTAATCAGAAATTCTTCAATCTCTAAACATAAATCCTCTCTCAGAAACAACATGCATCTAGGTATATATCCCATGTTCCCCAACAAATTTCACCATCCTCATAAATGCAGGTATGTGAGATCATTAAGAAATCTCCCATCACTTTGAATAGTTTTCACTATCCATTGAAGACAAGGTGACACGTATTGAGCCGTTACAATTGACTAGGATGGTCATAAAAGACAAAGCTGTGATTTCTAGGTCGTTAATTGACATTACCGAGTGCCAATGCCAACTTTACCTAGCATCAGTATTGAGCGTTAGGATAAACTAAGCGTCATCACCCAAGTGTTAGAACAAACTAGTCACCCGTAAGCAACCTCGAGCATCATCACCGAGGGACATCACCAAGAAACAAGTGTAACCTGAGTGACATCACTAAGCACCCTCAAAAACATTCCCAAGCAACATAGTGCAACCCAAGTACTAGTATTTCCCAAACACCAATGTAAACTGAGCAATATAACTTAGTGCCACTTCACAATATTTGGTTGCTAGAGATTTGGTTGGATTTATAGAGGTTTACAAACTACCTCAACACACACTAAGCTAAAAAAAACTATGGTGTTTGTTCACCAAATTGACCTCAGTTAGTACAAAAGTGGTAGAACAAAACACCTTACAAACAACTTACAAACCCAAAATGTTTTCTAACCTAGGTTTTCCTGCACCACTCATTGATCTTGGATCCACAAGAGAGTACATGGTGACATCATGGACTTGAGGTTAGGAAGCCATTACTTTGAGCATTTAGTGAATATCATGGATATTCAACCAATGCTCTTGATATCATAGATTTGATATCGGTTGAGTCCTTGTGATTCATGGAGATTGACTTATATCAGACTTGGAGATTTACTTATAGTAGAGTTAGAGATCGAATTGTAGCAGACTTGGAGGTCAAATTGTAACAGACCTAGAAGCACAATTCACAGAAGATTTGAAGGACAATTTAAAGTAGACTTAAAGGTTGAATTATATCAGGTTGAAGGCATCATCAAGGAGAAAAATAGGTATTATCTATTCCTTCATTTGTTTATATCTTTATAGGGCCTAAATCTTATTTTTCAAATGTCCATCTATAGATTGTCATTTCCTTCTAAAATATGAATATATTAACAAAATAAGACTTGAATATCAAGAATAAGCTTATGGTAATTAATTGTAATTGGTATTCCTGCAAAATGGGATAAAGTATGATAACTAATCAACATGCAAGCAAATATGAAAAATTCAAGAATAAGATAGACTCTACTTTGAATAACTTGATGAATCACAGATTATAAAAGTTTTAAACTAAAATAAAAGAAACCCAAAGATTAGAATGACACTTGATCATAGAAGTATCCAAAAAATTAAGTATATTTGGATGGCGGAGATGACTCTAAATTTCACTCTCCCTATGTGATTCTTCTCTACCTGTGACTCAGAATAGATAGTAAACAGTAAGCAATAGGTTCTATAATACAAGAAGGAAATGAAATAACTTTAAACAATAGCTTTCCTTAATATTCAAATAACAATCATAACATTTTGTTGCATACCTGAGATTCTCTTCCTCATTTCTATATTGTATTCATCTCGCCTCATCAATTCTTACACCTGCACAGATCTCTACACAACTTGATGCACAACATAAGATCCGTCCAAATTGAGATTCACGAGGATAAAGATTATCCATATTAATAACTTAGCTAGATAATTTAGAATATAGTTGCAAATGGAATATAAAAGAGGGGAAAAGTATATGCAAAATTAGGAAGAAGTGGAAAGTTCATGGGTGACACAAAAGTATAAGACCTAAGGGCCTGATCGAATTCCTCGAGGGCTCATCAGTGATGGAATTTCCTATGTAAATCACAAAGACATCGTAGTTCAACAATTCAATTAATGCTTATTTCCACTTATTTCCCAATGTTTTATATATCATGTTCTTTTATTTTTGTAAAGGAAGAAATAATGATGTAAATGGGTGATGGGCACAAGATACTTGCACATCTAAATAATACCCCTTTACATATGAAAAGTTGGTTGGGGAAGGTAAGATTATCCTATTTGGCCCCAAATTCACAAAGGAAAGATCCAAATTGATTAATCACAAGAAAATGGTCAATGCACAATTAAATTAATCGATTAGAAATAAGGAGAAAGAGGAAAACCTAACATTCCCATTTTGGGAGGAAGGAGGAGAGTGTGTAATAGATCTAAAAAGATTAAAACCTTAATTGAAATGGATTGAAGATAAATACTAACCTCAAAGTATAACAGATAGGGAAATTTCTATTTTTTGATGTCTGTACCGAGTTTCTAGAAATTCTGCAACCTGCCCTAACCTGGAAACACAGAGATAGAGAAAACCCAGAAATCATTTTCTTTTCTAAGCAAGGTCGACCTTGACCCAAATACAGGTTGACCTTGACCCCTTTATGTCAACCTTGACTTGCGCTGCTCCGAGAGAAATTCTATTCACGGATCCTGAAAGTTTTCCGAAAAGGGTATCTGAATATGCTCTATAAATCACTGTTCTGTACCTGTACCTACAAGAAAAAAAGGTTTTGTTTGTTGGGGGAGGATTTTGCCTTGGTCAAACCCCATTTTTGGAATTAACCTTAAAATAGAAATGAAATTGCTATAATAAACAAAGTAAATAGAATAATTCACCTTGCTTATTTTGAAACCCTTGTGGAGGATTTGAATCCTTGAATCCAGAAGTATGGATTCTCCAAATGGATGTAAAATGTAGGATTTAGGATGTCTCAAATCAATTTCCTTTAGATCTTCAACACCAATCTTGAATGGATCTTGGAATAGGAAGAATCTTGAATGGATATGGATGGAGAAATCTTCAACAAGAGGGCTCCATAGAGCTTGAATACTTCAATGGCTACTAATGGATCTCCTTGATGAATTGAATCTTGAATGCTTGAAGGATTGAAAGCATGTAGAACAATGGATGCTTGAAATTAGACAATCAATTTGATACATTATGCGTAGATCCTTCAATAGATTTCTTCAATGAAAATGAGAGGAGAAGGCTTCCTTATATACAAGTCTAGGGCACAAACTTCTAGATAAGATGACATAGGAGAATTAAATTAAAATTAGGCACATACCCATAGAAGTGGACCTATATTAAATATATTTTTAAGAGTTGCTACTTTGGAGCCCAAAATAATCAAGCTAGAAGCGAGAAATAATTCTTTCCAAACCCCGACATCCGGAGATCTTTGAAATTTGAAATTTAGACCCCGGGTCAATGTCGAGGTCAACCTTGACCCAAAATGTAGACCTTGACCCTGAGGTCAAGAACCTCAAAATATCAGAGAAGGATACCAGAAATAGGTAGGAGAGAAGAGGAAAATAGGGCAGGATAGGGGAAAAACCAGATCCAACTCAAAGACCCATTCAAGGCATTTGACATGACCCCAAACCACCTACTTGGAGGGCTAAAATAGTCCTAAATGGAAGTGCTTCCATTTTCCAATGATACATTTAGGCCCCCATTTAGCAAGAGTATGGACTCGATGCAAAATATTGGTAAAGGAGATCACAAAGAAAAGATAATCTTATTGAAATCAAAGGGACAAAGATATCGTCAAGCCCCTAGGGACTCAAGTCTTTGTCAACCCCAAAATTACAATAAGAGAGACATCACTAGTCAAATAAAAAGAGAGAGAGGGTATGATTACCTCGCCCAATGGAAACTTATGTGCCATTGTGAATAACACAAGAAAATAGTGCAACTGGAAAGATGGCATTGAACCGCTTAGTGAATGGGGCTACTCACTAGTCAACCCATCAAGGATTCACCCTTAGGAATATTCTATTCCAAAAGAGAAAAACCAAAAATAGAGAGATCCAGTCTTAAGGACACCTTTTGACCTTAAGGGATCAAAACTTTGTAAATTGAAAGTGGAGGGATCAAGAGATCCTATAAGGTAAAAATACATGCTTCAAGGATTAGTCTCTAATCCATAAAGGAATTTTTTTTAAAAGTTTGAAAATATTTTGGAAGTGCGTGTGTGAAAAAAGTGAGTAAAGCGTATGCCCCCATGTTAAAGCCATTGCTAACACTTTAATAGGAGCAATGGCTTTAACATAAACATTAACAACTCCATTGATTACGTTTCCACTACAAGATGCCCCCAAGCAAAGACAAATAAAGGGAAATACCACATAAAAATATATAGAACACAAAAGGGATCTACCTTCCGTGGGGTCAGTATGATCATCATATATATATATATATATATATATATATATATATATATTATTGCAAATGAATTGACATCATTCCCCAAAGAAAGTATAACTAAAATGACAATGGAGGAAAGAAAACACAAGAGTTATAAAGAAGAGTCTTTTCGGACCACAACATGGAGACCAAAAAGAATCAGTGCTACCATGTCATAAATCCAAGTGGACTACACAAGGAAAAAATTTACAAACAATAGCATAGGTACAACATAACATGAAAATAACATATAGAAGAATAGGATACATATAGAGGAATAGTACAAAAGTTTCAATTCCTTTATCACCTTGCACCAACAAAGTAACAAGGGTCGTATAAAAAAATCTAACAAACATTTAGTAAACACATTACGGGAGAAGAACAATACATAAGGAAAATACATAAAAGGCTACCATGGAAGACAATCCAATCAAGCACATCGCCTACTCTCCCCATCTCAGTCTATATCATTTAGGGAAGGTGGGAAACTCACAAGAGGGACTATATCCAACATAGTAGGAATAATAGCCAGTTCCAAACAAGGATCCTCTTGAGAATTGTGATGTTCGGTACTAGTGTAATTATCAATTGTGTTGAAAACATATGAGGTAAATCAATATCAATATCAATAGTATCATATTCATCATTAGAATCAATAAGATCATCAAGAGTATCTTCTTCATCAAGATTAATCGAAATAGAATCTAAGATACGAATAGAATCATCATAATCATTCATCTTAACATCATTATTAACATTAAAATCTTCCAACACATCGGGCATAGGCTAGTCAAAAGAAGGTAAAGAACTTTGAAGAACAGAGGCACGAGCCTTAGGTTGAGCCTGATGCTTCTTATGACATTCATTAGCAGATTGGTTACGTTTTGTCTTGTTTGAAATATGTTGAGAACTAGGAGGAACAACAACTGGCTCCTTCATAGGTTCTATAGGAGGATTAGTAGGATTCTCAGTAGGCTGAAAAGAAACACTAGGATCTTGATTAACAAAAATAGAAGCAATAGATAAAGGAGGTATGGAAGGTGTAGGCAAAAGACCACATTTAAGATCCATTCGAGGCATGCTTAACTCAACAATCTTGTGATGTTTATAGGCTTGATATTAGAAAAAAAGGTTATCAGGTCAAGAAGAACATGAATTAGGTAATGAAGGCCAAAATAAGTCAAGGGTAGAACAATCCCTAGGACTAGAAGGTTGATATAAACTATGATTAATTTTTTTCACTTCTTCATCATGAATGAACTTAATACACTTATGGATAGGAGAAACAACAACATGCATGCCAGTCAACCAAGGAAAACCAAGCTTAACTTGAAACTGATCAGAAGTAGGGACAAAAATGAAGGTAGTGTCCACAAATTTACCACAAAGTTCAATAGGCAAGTTAATAGATCCAAATGATGGATAGAGAAAACCATTACAAGTTTGGATCCACACTTTAGATGTATTATAACAATCACGTTGTAAGTCCTTCAAAAAAGGTTTTCTTTAGTAATGACATTGACTAAGGATGTAGGATCAACAAGACAACCACATTTAGTTATCTTAGAAATCCTAGCATAAATGTAGAGGGGACCATCAGGAGCTTTAATAGTCTCAGAATCATCAAAGGTGATCGAGAATTCCCTAGGTTGTCTTTGAGGTTTAGGTTGAGGTTTCGGTTTAGGCTTAGGTTGAGGTAGAACTTGAAGTTGAGGTTGAGGTTGAGGAACTTGAACATGAGGTTGAGATTGAATATGGGGTGGAGATACAACATGGTCCACATGGTTAAAAATATGATTGAGATCATCCATCTTTGAATCATAAACAATATCCACAGAAGCTGGCTGAACAATGGTATTAGTATCATGTGTTGGAAAAGGATTCATATATATTTGGAGGTTTTGATTAGGAGGAGAGATAGATTTGTTCCCACTATAATCAAAATTATCAACAGATAAAGAATCAGAATCAATTAAGTCTTGAACCTTATGTTTTAGAGAATAACACTTCTCAGTATCATGGCCATTATGATGATAGTATTGACAAAAGGCTTTGGGATCAAAGGATTTGGATGCCATCATAGTAGGAATAAGAGGTCGAATAGGAGGAAAATTAATCATATTAGCATTCAACAACTTACTCATAATAGAATCTAAAGATTCTGAAAGAGGAGTAAACATACAATTCAGATGAAAAATAGTGGATGCAGAAGTGGCATTATTGGATGCAACAACAACTTGATCAACAACTGCATTTGCTTTCTTATTTATCTTGACATAGTTGTTAGGTTTCTAAAACTTGTTGGGATTAGGAGAAACATGAATCTTATCAACTGGAACAAGAGCCATTGGAGTGTTTCTCTCAAATTGAGTCACTTGTAATTGATAATGATGAAGTGCTGTACAAATTTGTTGAAAATAGGTAAATTCAGTAAGCAGAATCTTTTCTCTAACATCCTTTTGCAAATTTGAAACAAACATATGATGAATATCAATATTAGGAACATGATAAGAAATTTGAGCATACAAATGCTTAAATCTACCAATAAATTTAGTCAATTTTTCTTTAGAATTTTGTTTATAGTGCATCAAATTAGTTAAGGAAACTTGTAGACCAATGTTATTTTGGAACTGTTGGATAAAGGCATTGTCAAGTTTTGAAAAAGAATCAATAGAATAAGGAGGAAAGAAAAATACCATTGCAAAGCCTTATCACAAAAAGTTATAGCAAACAACTTGGCTAAAATCCTATGGTCACGAGCATAGTCACTACAAAGTATTTGAAATATTTTAACATGAGTGACAAGATCTCCCTTACCATTGTAATTCTCAAGACGAGGCATATTGGCTTGCTGAGGGATAGGAGTATGAATAATTTCTAGGGATAAAGGACTACCCATGTCACATGTAAGAATACTAAACTACAATTGAGTTAAGGATGCAAGTTTTTATTGTAAAGAGGACACAATGTTAGCTGAACTAATGATTGTGGAATCATTAGAAGAAATAGGAGGCATAGAAACATTAGGAACACTAGGAAAAGTGTAGGAAGTGGTGGGAATGGAAGACGAAACTGGTGGAACACTTGGAACCATAATTGGAAGAGGATTGGAATAGGTAAAAGTAACACTATGGTAAGAAGACTGTGAGGTAGATAGAGACACTGATGGAACACTCTATTAGGAATAACAATCCACAAGACAACTAAGAGGGGGGGGGGGGGAATCAGTTGTAATCTAGATTATTAAACTTTATACTTTATANGAGGGGGGGGGGGTGAATCAGTTGTAATCTAGATTATTAAACTTTATACTTTATAAACCAGATTTGCAAATGTAAATGATAACATAGTAAATGCCAACACCATAACATAATATTTGTTGTTGAGGATACCTTGTTAAAGGTAAAACCCCAGTGGGAATTAACACTGACAAATAATGTACTGAGAGTATAGTATCCCTGTCAAAAGATATTATCCCTGTTAGGAGCTTGTTACAATATTATAGTACATAGTCCCTATTAGGAGATACACCCTGTTAAGAGTCAAAGAAAATAGTAGGCTCACTACCAAGGCACACTGCCCAAAGAAGGTTAAAGCCACCCTCAAGGATTCACAATCTGAATCAAGTGTATAAAGAAAATACACATTCCAGCAAACTATCTGATAGCAACTGTCTTTGCTTGGTCAGTTCCAATGAATTATCAAATCTGATTGTATCCAGCAGTCAACAAGCTTTGTAGCTTCCACACCTCTCTTTATTTATCTTTCTCTTTCATACTTCTCCACAAAAAATTATCATTAATATATACCCTCTTACAATAATTCATTAGGTCGTCCAGTTAAGCTTTCTTAATACATAATTAACTAGGCGGCCACTTAAGGTGTTCCATCATACAAATAATTACATAGCCCCTTGCTAAGATACACATAGTATCTATAAAAAGTATACAACATTTACAATCCATTACATATACTTCCAGATCCATAATTCATGCTCACAATTAATTTCACACTCTACATGTATGAAGTCGGCCATGAAATAGGTCTTCTCCAAAATACACGACACAACTGACATCATTAGTGTCCTATCAACAATCAAAATCAACCTATTACTCTATCATATGTCAAATTTCCATTAGTAAGCTCATAAGTTCTGAAATATCTTTTCCAGAAAGATATACCTGAAACACAGAGACCTGCTTTGTCTAGAATCACAGTTAAAGTCCAGAAAACCAGTCTTCACTAAATCAACTGTAACATTCACATTAGGTAACATAAAGTCAAGAGAACTTAGGAATAAGGTCATCACACATCCTTCTACATAAATCCAACTTTGATTGTTCTGAATCATCCATACAGTGTCTGTACACTCCTTCCAGTTAAGTAGCCAGTCTGTCTTGTACATAGAAATATGTGTTGACATCAGTGACAAAACATGATTATCAACAGCATGATCAGTAACCAAAATTGGTATCATCCAACAATCTCCCCCTTTGTAATTAATGGAAACATATGGGAAAATCCATATGTATCAACCCAAAAGTACTCTCTCTCAATACAATGTTCTCAATATCCTCAACACAAATCTCCCCAAAATGGTAGGGATTTTCACATAGATTTCTTCCCCCTTTGGCAACAATGGAAAAGGGTGCCATAATTCACCTGTAGTCTTTTGTAAGATGTAGCTTTTTCAAATATTCATGTCCAATAAACTAGGTACAAGATCACCCAAATGTACTCCATAGTAATCTCTTGTGATCACTCCCCCTAAGGAGTATATCCATACATCAAGTCCAGAGAATGATATAGGACTGAGATCCACTAGACTGATGCACATTTGCATCATTTAGTTTTCACTGGGAGGGGCCATCACCCCAAGCACACCTTTGAGATATTCAAAAGCATATTTTGGAAAAGGTTTATTAAATATATCTGCTATCTGTTCCTTGGTGCTAATATACTCCAATTTAATGTCTCTATCTGCTACCTTCTCCCTCAAGAAATGATACTTGATGGAAATATGTTTAGTCTTTGAATGCAATACATGATTCTTTGACATATTTACTGTGCTAGTGTTATCACAATGGATAATCATAGGTTCTTTGAAAATTATTCCAATTTCCTTCAAAATTTGTTTCATCCATACAACTTGTGTACAATTTATTACAACAACAACATACTCTAATTCAGCAGTAGATTGAGCAATAGAGTTCTGCTTCTTGCTCAACCAAGAAACCATCCCTTTTCCAAGGAAAAATGCACCACCACTTGTACTCTTCTTGTCATCCACATTACCTGCCCAATCAGGATCAGTAAAATCCTGCAATGTAAAATCTTCAGATTTTTCATACCATAATCCATATTCTATTGTTCCTTTCAAATATCTAAAAATTCTTTTCACAACAGAAAAATGTGTCTCTTTAGGATCTTCCTGATATCTAGCCACAATTCCAACTACATTGGTAATATCTAGTGTAGTGTGTGTTAGATATTGTAGACCACCAATTATTGATCTGTACTTAGTATGCCCAACACTTTGAGTCTCATCACTTTTAGTTAGTTTGTTCCCCGTTACCATGGGTGTACCAATAGGTTTACAATCTTCCATTCCAAATTTCTTCAACATTTCCTTAAGATACTTGGTCTGAGATATAAAAATGCCATTCTTACTCTGATTAATTTGCAAAACAAGAAAAAATTTCATCTCACCAATCATTGACATTTCAAACTCATTCTCCATTTCTTTAGAAAACTTCTTACTCATTTTATCATTGCCTCCAAAAATGATATCATCAACAAAAAAATCTATAATTAAGATTCCATCTTCATCAGTTCTTAAATACAAATTACTATCTGCATTACCTTTTCTAAAACCAAGACAAAGTAGATGTTTATCTAGTCTTGTATACCATGCCCCCAGTGCTTGTTTCAGTCCATAAATTGCCTTGAACAGTCTGCAAACCATATTTTCATCATCTGACAAAGGAAAACCATCAGGTTTCTCAATGCACACTTCTTCTAGATCACCATTCAAGAATGTTGACTTCACATCTATCTGATACACTTTGAAGCCTTTATGTGCAACACAAGCAAGGGATAGTCTCACAACTTCCAATCTGGCAATAGGTGCAAATGTTTCTTCATAGTCTATGCCTTCTTGTTGTGAGTAGCCTTTACATACCAGTCTAGCCTTGTTTCTTACCACTGTTCCTTCCTCATCCATCTTGTTTCTGAAAAACCACTTAGTGTCAATCACATTTTTTTTCTTAGGTCTTGGAACCAATTCCCAAGTATTGTTTTTCTTTATCAGTTCTAGTTCTTCTTCCATGGCTTTAGTCCAAGATTCATCTCTACATGCTTCATCAGTAGTCTTTGGTTCAAATTGAGAAATCAAATAGTTCTCATCTCTAACTCTAGATCTAGTCATCATGCCTTTGCTTTCATCACCAATAATTTGATCTTTAGGATGGTTTTTCTTGACATACCTTGGTGTGTTCAATGTCTCAGTAGCTTCGGCCTGTTCTTCTTCTTCAATCCCATTCTCGATCATCAAGGGTCCTTTAGGTTTAGCATCAACTTCTCTTGTTTCTGTTATCTGACCACAATCATACATTCTTTCCTAAATTTGAAATTTTTCATCTATCCTCACATTGGCACTTTCAATTAGTTTCCTCAGTCTCAGATTGAAACATTTATATGCCTTACTCTTAGTGGAATAACCAAGAAAGATTCCTTCATCACTTCTAGCATAAAACTTTCCTATCTCATCATCTCTCTTGATATAACATTTACTACCAA
Organism: Thuja plicata; assembly: GCA_018584345.1. NCBI lineage: Eukaryota > Viridiplantae > Streptophyta > Pinopsida > Cupressales > Cupressaceae > Thuja > Thuja plicata. The sequence continues at coordinate 101,620 of MU223781.1, read as the reverse complement.
ATATTCTAAAATATTTCATAGTAGGTGCATGATCAAACCATAATTCATAAGGAGTTTTATTTGTACCTTCTCTGATCTAAATTCTGTTTAATGTGTACACAGCAGTGCCAACTTCTTATCTCCAATGAACATGTGACACATTTCCTTCTAGCAACATAGTCCTTGTAGCATCTAATATGGTTCTATTTATTCAGTCTTCTATCCCATTATGTTGTGGAGTTCTAGGAGCCGAAGTATGTCTATGTATTCCATTTTCTTCACAGTATGTATTAAACACTTCTGATGTAAACTCTCCTCCTCTATTTTATCTCAAACATTTCATCTTAGAACTAGATTCATTCTCAACTTTCGCCTTGAATAACTTGAACTTGTCAAATGCTTCAGATTTCTCTCTCAAATATGTAACCCACACCATTCTAGAAAAGTCATAAAAAAAAAGTATAAAATACCATTCACCATAGTATGATCTTGTTCTTGTAGGACCACATATATGTATGCACCAGATCCAACTTCCCTTTTGCTGAATAAGCTTTGCTCTTGAAAGTGCTTCTAGTCTATTTCCCCATAACACATTCTCTACACATAGTGTTAGATGGATTTACAATTGTAGATAGATCTCTTATTGCTTTTGTCATACTTGCCTTCACAATGTTATCAAAATTAACATGAAAAAATCTTCTGTGCCATAACCAACTGTTATCAACCTTTGCAATAAAACAAGAAGCTTTAGATGTGTTCAATTCAAATACATTACCTCTGGATTTATTACCAGATGCTATCAAGTCTCCTATTTTACTCTTGATAGAACATTTTCAATTTATGAAGTTCATTTGATAACCCTTGTCCACTAGCTGTCCAACACTCAACAAATTGTGCTTGAGTCCATCAATAAGTAATACATTGTCAGTGTTAGTCTTTCCATCCAAGGAAATAGATCCAATTCGAATAATAACTTTAGGAGTATTGTCACCAAATCTAACAACACCATCATCATGTCTTTTCAAACTCACAAACTTATTTTTATCTCCAGTCATATGATGAGAACAACCACTATCTATGACCCATTCAGACTTATTTTCAACTAAGGATACTAATGCTTTTTCTTCATGCATAGTTTCATCATCTTTAATAGCACTAAATCCAATTTCATCATAGTCACCATATTCATCATCTGATATACCTTCACTAGCATAATAAAATTCCTTATCCTTTGAGAACTTAGACTTGAAAAACTTAGGTTTGTGATTTGGAATTCTTGTAGGACATCTAGATGCAAAATGACTAATCTTGTTGCATGAAAAACATTTCAAAGGTAATTTGCCCTGAAACTTACCCTTACCTCTCTTTTCTCTTTTGGAAATCGGTTTAACGATTTCATCTAGCTTTATTTCTTCTTCCTGTATCTGTTCCCATTCATCATCATAGGCTCCAAGTTCTTCTCTTAGGTCATTACTGCTTGTGATTGCATTTCCAGGTAAGATTCTTTTGCTTTTGTGCACGGTTGCTTTGAAGGTTGACTCAACCTTAGGTAAAGTATCTCCCAATTCTATGGCTTCAAATGTAGTTAGCTTTCCAATCAACATCTCTCTGGTGAAATTCAGTGTCAAAGGTATGATTTCCTCTATATCCTAAACCTTGGTTCTATATGCAGGCGTCAACGATCTGAATATCTTTGCAATCACTTCTTCCTCACTGTAAGTTCCTCCAGAGTTCCTAATACTAGTAACTACCTCAATAATTCTTTGTGCATATGCTTTGATGTTCTCATCCTCTCTCATCTTTAGTGATTCCATAGTTGTCTTCCAGTTCTGTAACTTTTCTTGCTTTGTAAACTTGTGTCCAACATATAGTGCTTCCAGTCTTGTCCAGATTTCATGTGCAGAGTCCAAGTCCTTTACTTTAGTAAATTATCCTTCTAATAATGTACTGATTAAGGATTCCCTTGCAACCATATTTAATGAGAATAGCTTCTTTTGATCCTCATTGGATTTCTATAATTCATCCTCAGTTGCTACCTTTTCCTTCTTCTTTGTTATCATCCAGTAATCAATTCCCAAACATAGCAAGTGTGTTCTCATCTTGTTATGCCAAGAGTCAAAGTTTTTAGGATCAAACTTTGGACTATCCTTCCTATAGTAAGTCATCTTCAAGATCACCTCAAGCTGTTAAAATTTCTCTCTGAGGACCAATAGCTCTGATACCAATTGTTAGGAATAACAATCCACAAGACAACTGAGAGGGGGGGGGGGGTGAATCAGTTGTAATCTAGATTATTAAAATTTATAATTTATAAACCAAATTTGAAAATGTAAATGATAACACAGTAAATGAAAACACCATAACACAATATTTGTTGTCGAGGAAACCCTATTAAAGGTAAACTCTGGTGGGAATTAACACCCACAAATAAGGTACTGAGAGTATAGTATCCCTGTTAAAAGATATTAGCCCTGTTAGGAGCTTGTTACAACATTACAGTACATAGTCCCTGTTAGGAGACAGACCCTATTAGAAGTCAAAGAAAATAGTAGGCTCACTACCAACGCACACTACCCAAATAAGGTTAAAGCCACCCTCAAGGACTCACAATCTGAATCAAGTGTATAAAACAAATACACATTCCAATGAAATGTCTGATAGAAACTGTCTTTGCTTGGTCAGTTCTAATGAATTATCAACCCTTCTTGTATCCAGCAGTCAAAAAGATTCACAGATTCCACACCTCTCTTTTTTTATCTTTCTCTTTCACACTTCTCCACAAGAAATTATCATTCATATATACCCTCTTACAATAATTCATTATGTCGGCTAGTTAAGCTTTCCTAATACATAATTAACTAGGTCAGCCACTTAAGGCTTTCCATCATAAAAATAATTACATATCCCCTTTCTAAGATACACATAGTATCTATAACAAGTATACAACATTTACAATCCATTACATATACTTCCAGATCTGTAATTCATTCTCACAATTAATTTCACACACTACATGTTTGAAGTCGGCTAGGAAATAGGTCTTCTCTAGAATACACACCACAACTGACATCATTAGTGTCCAATCAACAATAAAAATCAACCCATTACTCCAAAATATGTCGAATATCCATTAGTAAGCTCACAAGTTCTGAAATATCTTTCCTAGAAAGACATACCTGAAACACAGAGACCTGCTCTGTCCAGAATCACAGTTACAGTCCAGAAAACCAGTCTTCACTAAATCAACTGTAACATCCATAGTAGGTAACATAAAGTCAAGTGACCTTAGGAATAAGGTTAGTACACATCCTTATGCATAAATCCAACTTCAATCATTCCGAATCACCTATACAGTGTTCGTACACTCCTTCCAGTTAAGTAGCCAGTCTGTCTTCTCTATAGAAATTTATGTTGACATCAGTGACAAAACATGAATATCAACAACATGATCAGTAACCAAAATTGATATCATCCAAAACACTCACAGGGAGAGATGGAAGTGGAAGATTCAAAGCTAGAGGATTGGAATATGGAAGATATGTATTCACTAAAGGAGGAGTGTAAGTAGGATATCTAGGTAAAAGAACGGAAGAAGGTTCCACACTAGTGATAGGAGGAGTGAGTCCTAGATCTTGACCTTCTTGAAATAAAGGTTTGATATTTAAATGCACAATATGAGTGATACAACACAAGATATTAACACCTTGATCACTATCACAAAGGAATTTCTTAAGAGCCTCTATATCTTGAATAGAAGCTTGATTATGGTTTTCTTGAATAAGCCAATTTCCTATTTTATCAAGTTCAGTTGAAATTTTTTGGACTTGTTTAGGAGGAGCCCTTAAAGCATCATCCTCATCATGAGATGAGTGAGAAGAGTAATTATCCATAGAAGGATTGGAATCACGAGTGATCAACTTGTCATTCGGGATCCTAAGGAAAGGAGAGGAAGACTCAGGATCAAAGGAACCCATAAGTCTGACTTCTTCTAACCAAGATATTATAAGTAGGACTAGAGGTAGCAAAGCTCATACAACAATGCAATGCAAATGAACTAAATTAAGAAAATTTAAATGAAAGAAGATAAAATAAGGCTAATCTAATATGCATGCAAGATCTAACATGAAATGTAAATCTAACACCACAAAAGAAAGAGTTTTCGTAAGCGGGTTCACCAAAATGTAAAGAAATAAATAATGATGTAAAGGGGTGATGGGTACAAGAGAGTTGCACATCTAAATAATACCCCTTTACATATGACAAGTTGGTTGAGGAAGGTAAGATTCTCCTCTTTCCCCAAATTCACAAAGGAAAGATCCAAATTGATCAACCACAAGAAAATGGTCAATGCACAAATGAATCAATCGATTAGAAATAAGAAGAAAGAGTAAAACCTTACATTCCCATTTTTGGGAAGATAGAGGAGAGAGTGTAATAGATCTGAAAATATTAAAACCTTAATTGAAATGGATTGAACACAAATACTAACCTAAAATTATAGCAGATCTAGAAATTTCTATTTTCTGATGTTTGTACTAAGTTTTTGGAAATTTTGCAACCTGCCCTGGCCTGGAAACATAGAGACGGAGAAAACCCATAAATTGTTTTCTTTTTTGAGAAAGTTTGACCTTGACCCAAATATAGGTAGGAGAGAAGTGGAAAATAGGGAAGGATAGGGGAAAAACCAAATCCAAGTCAAAGACCCATTAAAGGCATTTGACATGACCCCAAACCACCTACTTGGAGGGCTAAACAAGTCCTAAATCGAAGCGCTTTTATTTTTTAATGATACAATTTTATATATCATGTGATTTTATTTTCTCACTCAAATTGCCATGTACAATTATTATATCTACTTACTAACTCCTTGATATACTTGTAAGAATGATAGTTCTCTTCCTGACATTGAGAGGAAGATCTTATCAAAACAATCAAGAAGGAAACTCTTGCAATAATGGATGGAGAGGGAGAGCCTATCAAAACAATGAATTCCAAAAGAAAGATTTCTCTAAGGTACAATGCTATAGATGTGACAAGTTTGGTCACAAAGAAACAAAATGTCCTAATCGGAACAATCTTCAAGCATCTATTACATAACTAAAAGAAACATAATCTTAACACATTATATAATTTATGAACATTCAATAACACATAATTAAAGTTTTTCTTACATAAAAATCAGCCATTATCAATTAAGATGCATAGATGACAATCATTTCTTTAATTTTTCTTTAAATTTTTTTGATTTAAAGAAATCTTGAAGAGGAGCATCGGTGTCCTCATAAGTTATTCTACCCTCTTCTATAGATATCTATGCATGCCTAGTTCTCTATTGATGCAAAGGGGGGTCCTCTGCAATAACAAATAAAAGGGTTAAATTAAAAACATTTTATTATAACTTGTTACAAGTATTTCAGTACTTTAAAGAACATAACCATGGTTCTCTTTACCTAATCTAGTCACATCAACAAATTCCATATCATTTTGTCTAGCCTCAACCTCAACGTGCTCATGAACACTAGCCACTACATCCTCTGCAGCTGCAATACAAAATGTTACATTAATCCAAATACCTATTGCAATTAAATTTAAATTTGTATTACTACACCAATCAATTTAAGATGTTTACTTGTATTAATAATTACATATAAAATTTGAATAGAAAATGTATACCTCCATCACTGTGATGCACACCCGAACCAGCTCCATCATGCGTAGGTGGTGTACTAGAATCGACAGGCTATATTCCAATTTCATACACATTGTTATCATTGTTTACTTATTTAAAACAAATATAATCACTTTATATTGGAACTTAACATCAAATAAACTAATAGGTAAATTATTAAATTTGTAAAAAATAATCATTTAGCTTACTAACCACGATGGATCCATCAGTAGAACCTTGTGCACTTATTTCTCGTATTCGTTCAACCATGACTCTATAGCCTTGTTGGTAGCCAATTCTCTTGTACTCTTTTGAGAGACTTGTATTGAACTCTGCGCCCTGCATTTTTGCGTGGTATTGTGGATTTTTATTTCATTGTTACATCAAAAAAAAATTGATTTCAAATTATAAATAATTATATACAGTTTTTTCATTTACTAAGACTTACAACTCGTGCAACAAGTTTCAAATAACCACTAGAGTTGAGCTTGTATTGCCCATGCTTTTCTAGTCTTGCCTTTGTTGCCTTTGATGTGTCAGAAAATCTATGAAAATTTTAAAATATGTTAGTTCATATAAATATAAATAGTATTTAGTACATAATTACATTCTTAACAATATCACATACCTTTTTATGTTGTTTGGTGGTGTATTTCCTTTTTTCTTTCGGTTCTCTCCTTCACATCCAAAATATGATTTTTCCACTCTAAATTAGGAATGGAGGGGGAACACTCATACTTTGGGTTGTTTGGTAATGTACCCCTTTACTAGTCCCTAATATACTTCAAACATAACCTTACTTTCTCAATGAGCCTATTTTTCTCAAATGCACGAGGTCCAAATAACTTTGTCATACTCTCTATGAGATCATCCTTTAACTTTTTATCTTGGAAATTCCACCTTATAAGGAAAAAAAAATTGTTAGATTCATAAATGAAGTGAACTTACCTTTAATATAGTTAAAGAAATGGATGAAAGGAAAACTATCCTAGCAATGATATTGTTACCCAAATTTTTCACATGCGGGATAGCAGTCATAGCATTTAAAAATTTGCATGAAGAAACATCTCTTTGACATTACTATTTAGCCAATGCAAAAGAAATACATTACTATTACATTCATATTT
>MU223781.1:44685-69649 GCA_018584345.1 Thuja plicata | reverse complement strand
ATCTCTTTGGGAAGTCTGAATTCATTCTTGGTGTATCACCCCTTTTTCCCTTTCATTTTTAATCCTTTTTCCCTTTTCCCTATCAAGTTTCAAATCAGGAGGTGATATCCCGAATCAAATAGGAGCCGGCTTAGAATCCGGAGACTCTTCCTCATCCATAGTTCACCCATAGCTAGAGGAGGTTTCCATTGTGAGGATGGAATTGTCGTGTATCCCTAATGCCTGAGTTAGGGTGACAATTCTAAGCCTGAACAGATATGAAATCAAAATAGGGGATTTGGGGTTTAGTTTGGATATGACGTTCCACCATTTATGGAGGATGGGCCCGAATATCCTCAAAACTCATCATTAAGTTTATCATAAAAAAAATCATTCCCTACAAAATAATCATGGGCTCATTAGTTGAAGGATATAATAGTATAAAATAAGAAGACAATAGATGTAAGCTTCTGATATTGAATGCAATGTGTAATTAACATACAATTGTATATTAAAAGAAAGGTCCAATCTTTAAAGTACCTAGAAGTTTGGCTACTTTCAAGTTAACTCCTTCTTTGTCACTCACAAGAAACACACAATGCTGCACCATTCCCGTACTAGGAGTACAAGTGCATCTAGGAAATTCCTCATCATGTGATGCATCTCCTGTTGCATAAATTGAAACCATTACGAGGTGCCCCCAAGAAATAATAATTCAAGGGAAATAAACATATAAATAATGAGAGAGAAAATGAAATCTATGTACTAGTAGGTGGTGTCGTGGTGTATGTGGCCATGCTGCGTCTTGCTGACATTGTAGGGAGCAGTACATTTGGGCCTGTCCTCATCTGAGGCAGAAATAACATATGATCATTGACATGTGCTGAAGAATAAGATTGTTAGAACATAATAAAAGCATGGACTATCATGGAAAATATTTTTAGAGCGTAATAAAAAGATAGTCAAACATGAAATCTACTTGAACCACCTACAGTCCCCTCATCATTGCCACGGTGTTCAAAATTATGCAAAAAAAATAGTAAAAACAACACACCCGCTTATTTGTTAATGACATAAAAGACTAGTATAACATAAAAAATATTATCAGACTTTTCTTATAATTAAAAATTACAATAATAATTACTTTGAAATTTCAAGCTTGATGCATCAATTCAGTCACCCTCTTTTGTGACTCAGTAGTTGGAGGGTATATAGATGACAATTGAGACAATCTTTTCCAATTATTTGGAGGCACTTTTCAATTGAGGTGGTCAGGTCATCAAAAGTTTCAAAATAAACATCTAGGTCCTCGTCAAAGGACTCCTCCTAAGGGATTGTGGCTTCCTTTCCCTTTCTTTGATGACCACTTGTCTGTGACAACAATATTACTAGCACTATTAAAATTACTCCAAAATAGTGATGAAAAGAACATAGTAAAAAACACTATTTAACATTTTGCTTCTATCTAATTTTTTGTACAATAACAAAGAGGTTTACCTCCTGGGAAGAACAAGTGTCTGGAGGATCATCATCATCACCTCTATGTGGCTATTCCATATCATGGCCCTGTGTTATTATTTAAAGTTAACCAATAATTAGAAAGGACTAGATTAGTAAATTTCATTAGAAGATGATGTGGATGGTGACCTGCAGCCCCATGATAGTGACATCATTTGTATCTACGAAATTCAAATTGTAAGCAATAAGAAGCTCTTCCCCTAGCACACATATTGATTTGATTGCACATACAAATACATGATTTTTCTTGCGCACCTCAAATATGCAATTGGGTTGCTTGATAGTTGACACATGTAACGTATTATTTATAAAACTTACAATATTCCTTGATTCTTTTGGCCTTCCATCAATGTATATAGCCGCTCTTTTACTTTTTTCACTGTCTTTTTGTTGAATATAATTTTATAAGAGTGTATACCTATACATACTTTTTTTATATCTAACAATCCACATCGAACTTTTGTAATCATAACAAGGTCAAACATACTCCATCAATTCAACAAATTTCTTGTAAGAGACCTTTCTGCCAATCATGGAAAATAGGCCCAAACATGTAATGGTGATGGTGCTATGCGATATATCTTTCCTTTAACACTAAAATCAATATTTATTGGAGGAAGTTCCTTGGGGACCCATTTTTTCTGTAGATGTTGGTACCTAAGGGGCACCTTGATGTCTCCTTTTTCTCTCAACATCATAAGAACATGACCCCCCTTGAAAAAAAAATTTCATGCATTTATTGAATTTCCTTCTAGTCTTTTGACCTCTAGTTGATCTCCCTAATTTAGACATAGTACATGTCTCAATTTCTTATTCCATTCCTATATTTCCTTCGCTCAAGGAAGACACATCTGAAAAATACCTATTAGTTGCTACCTGCATTCCATCAAATGAGAGAGATAGAAAGTAATAATGTGAGATATTTTGCAAATTTTAAAAGACATTAATATCTATAGGGTGTATTGACTTATACCTGTAGATCCATGAGACTATGTGGGATGCTAGTGAAAGGGGTCTAGGTTCCTGCATATGTAATTCAATTATCTTATGTTAGCTAAAAAATTTGTGATAGGTTACTTGGATGGTGTAGGATCCATTGGTAGGAGTTGGAAGTGTTTGGAATGATAATCCTAAAGGATCATGTTTGTCATTAGTATACAAGGAAATAGTTTTTGGACTGTCGGTAACATAATCACCGAGTGACAACAAACAAAGGTCACCGAAACAGACAAGTGCAGAGATCATCGAAATTTTATTAGCATAATGATCACTGAAAGATAGTTTACAGAGTAAATTGAGAACACAATTCATAGAGTGACCCGACAGATAGTTTATAGAGTAAACCGAAAAACACAGTTCACAAAGGAACCCGAGAGAAGTATGTCTACAGAGACATCACCGAGCACTAGTCTACCAAGAGACAATTTTATTCCCTAAAAAAGTGGATCTGAGATACACGTCAGATAAAGAACTAAAGTTTTATAATTAGCTTTATGCTTAGCTGTAAAACCATTTATTGAGGAACAATTAAAGCATATGTAATTGTTTTAATCAGTCTAACTGATTGTAAACATGCAAACTAGGAGATCAAGGTCAAGTTGTAAACCTTTGATCATAGATTTTTTATTGTAAAGCATGAAACCTAAATAGGTCAATACATTGTATAAAAAGATGTAGTAATCAATCAAAACATGATGATTGTAGCCACAAAAAAAATCTAAAGGATCAGATAGAGAGTTTCATGTAGAAGGACACAACAGATAGAATTCAGTTATGAAGAACAAGATTCAAGGCTACCAAGTAGAACATAAATATTAATCAATCACTATAGGTGATACATATATCTTGTGAACTTAAAGGATCTATATTCAGCAATTCAAGATTGCATACTATCAGGTCAACAAGTATTTTGACTACTCTCTAGCAATTGTAGCAAATAGAAGAAATCGTTTAAGAAGGTGGACTTAACAGTCTTTTTGTAAATCTCTTAACTGAGTGCACACTTAATAGTGTTGTTAAAATCTCTTAACAAAGTAGACCTAACAAGTCTAAAATGTCACTCCCAGTAGGGTAAGATCATCAGAAGTGGTCAAACTTGTAGCCTTAACTGACACCTTCCATTCTACATATAGTGAAGCTTTGTGGGTTTCATCCCCACCATAGTTTTTACCTTCTAACAGGGGTTTTCTGCGTTATCAATTCTTGTTTCATGTGCAACTAAATTTCATGAATGTTTCTATGAATGTTTACATGTAATTAATTTTATTTTTTGATATTACATGCATAAGGTAGAAAAATAATATGGTCGGTAATGCAAGTAAAGATTACTAAAGGATAATTGAGAAAAAGTTTTAAGGGTCTTGATTCACCCCTCCCCTCTTAGTACATACTATTCCATTATTTCAACAATTGGTATCAGAGCTAGATCTCTTATTTGGAAAAGTTTAAATCACTTGAGAGAAAAGATCATACAATGGAAAGGTATAAGATTGATAAGAATATTGAGAATTAGAAGTTGGAGATACAGATTTTCTTTGAGAAATACAAAGAAGCAAGAATAAAGATGAGAGAGCTATTGGATTAAAGAAAAGTGATGGCATTTCACTACAATGAAATATACTATCATGAAGAAGAGATAACTAAATTGTTTGAGTCATTAGGATCTGCATCTGGTAATACATATGACACATGAGAAGGAAGCATTATAAGTCTGAATGAAATCAATCAACATCTGACTGAACAACTAAAGGTACTACAAATTGGTGAAGAGACACAGATGGTAAGAATGATTGATGTTATGAATAATTATAGACAAGCTGAACAAGAAAGAACATTAGCTATTGATAACATGAGGAAGATCATTGAAAAGCCACAAGAGAAATAATCTAAAATACATAGACTAACTGAGCATCACATTGAGATCACCAATAAAATAGTTCTTATGAGTCATGAGTCCAACCGAGTGAATATAAAACTCAATGGAAATTGGAAGCTATTGGTGAACTAAGAGAAGAAAATGAGAAACTAAAGAAAGAAGCAAGGATTCAACAACAACATAATGATATGATAAAGAAAGTTAAAGACAACACAAAAATAATGGATGAATTTATGAATGGACAAAGAAGACTCAACAACAATACTGGTTTAGGGTATACCGAGCATGGAGAATCATCAAACTGAGCTAATCAAAAGGATGTCTACACAAATCCAAAACCAAAGAAGTAGTCATGCAATCACTATGGAAAACCAGGCCACACATAAAACATTTGCAGGAGCAAAGCTAAAGGTATTCCTAAATCTACTTCTACATTCATTGGTAATTTCTATTACTTTTACAAGCATGGACATAAAGCACATGAATGTAGATCTAAGGTAAAACAACCAAAGAAGGAATCCTACGTGGAAAAATACTGTTCTACTTACAAAATTCATGGGCACACATCTATTGAATGTAGGAAAAAGAAAAAGAAAGCATGGAAACCAAAAGAACAAGAAAATCCTTATCAACCGAGAAGCATCGGTAACTCATATGTTTGGGACTACAACACATGTGTAAATTGCACAACATGTGGTAGATATGGACATGTAGCTGAAAACTGCATGAGGAAATGGATACAAAGATCAAGGAATTAGACTAACTCTGGAATGGCATGCTTACACTGTCATAAGGTCAATCATCTAAGAAAAGACAATAGAGACCGAGTGACAGAGTCAAGCACTTTTGCAAATGGAAACACCATTGAAGATATTAGGAGAATGAGAAGTCAAATGTGGAAGAAAGCTTCAAACAATGAAAATGATGGACCAAGAAACACAATTGGTGACACCTCATCTAATGGATTAGGTTATTCCACCACCCCTACCTAAGAAAAATAAGTATGGAACTGCACTCTACAAAGCTATATTTTACATCAGTCCCTATATGCATTGATAATATGCCAAATTAGCATGAATAAAGATGCACTATGGTATTACTTGTTATGATTTTGTGAATCTGATCTCGTCAGTTAATGCATACCGAGCATTGTCGGTGTATATATGAGAAACAATCAAGTTATTAATGTAAACCGAGAATCGTTGGCAATCATTTAAAAATACAATCAAGTATTCACTACATAATGAGCACCGTCGGTGAACATTTGAAAGGTCAATTGAGTTGACACTTAACCTGAGTAGTGTATACTCACCAAGATGAGAAGTTTGCATGATGACTAAGCAACTCCATCTTTGACCATTAAGAAGTAGGTGAAGCATTTATTGCACCAATTAGGGCATCATTTATAAAAGGGTGATGGAAAGCTCATTCATTCACCAAGCATTTAAGAGAGAAGAGAAAAGCGGAGAATAAAGTGAAGAAGAGCGACCACATTGCAGAGAGATTCACAAGCACATTTACGACCACTACAATAGATTTCCATCATCTACAACTAAGATCAAGTGAGTATCTAAGACTCACCAAGAAAATAGATCATTTAGAAAAAAATCCCTAATTCTAAAAAAATGGAAACCACATCACAAGTCACAAACATAAAGAATACGAAGGAAAAGAAGGTCAATCTAATCAAGAATACAACCTATGAAGAGCCTAAGTAAATTTTTCCATGAGGTTGCTTCACAATATGATGATGCTGGAGCATTCTCAAGCATCCCTCCTAGGGTTTTTCTAGTTGAAGATGTCTGAGCATACATCCATTGTAGGATTGCAGAGATTAGAGATCTTGAGGTTGAAGAAGCTTACAAGAAGCTTTGCCAAGATGGAAACCTTAAAGATGAACACAAGCACATAGAGGTGAAAGGGTTAACAAATGCCCTAATGTTCCCAAAAGAGTTCAAGACCGAGTGGATTTAGATAGTACTTAGCCGAGTACATGATAGAAAAATGTGGTTAGATGAACCAAAACCAATCACTAAGGACATGATACACACAGTAACAAGTTATCTAGTAACCGACAAGGCTAAAGCACTAAAACATCCTTCTCGCCCTGACATTGAAAAAGTAATTGGTGCAATATGGGATGAAAGAGTTTTGAAAGTTAACTTAATCACCGACCTAGAGATGAAGTTCTGTGCATGCATAATTGGATACAAGGTATTCCAAGCTAGCCAATTGAATAACATAGCATGTGGAGGAGTTGACACTTCCTATAAGATTGTGAAGAAGGGACTGCAACTAGACTTATCTAAGATGCCCCTGAAGCAGCTAGAGGAGATTATGTGAACTATTATATCGGCCAAATATAATTCATGTAAGTTCAGTTCACTCCTCATGTGCACATTTTTCTACTTTTAGAATTTATTCCCATCTATCAGTAATGTCAATTGGGACACAACCCGACTAGTAACTGCACAAATTAGCGAATTCATTAAGTCACTTGGGGATAATTTCACATCAATAATGGATGCATACTTCACTACCTTCAAGGAAAGAATGTAGAAGAGAATTAGAATACTTGTACAAATGGTAGAACAATATAAGGATGACATATGTTTCATAGTGGATACTGATACCACTTTAATAAAACCAGCTATACCGAGAATAACATGGTCGCCACCACTAGGTTATGAGATCAACATTAATCAGGAAATAATTTCTATTGAATCCTTATTGAATAAACTAGTAGATAAATCCTTGGAAATATTTGTAACCTATGAAGAAGCTAAGTCTAGTTTCAAAATAGGCTTAGTAGTGAAAAATATAGACAAGAAGAAAACAAAAATGGTAAAAACACTAGAAAAGAAACTATCAGTAAATGATGAAGAGTTAGAAAAACAAGAAGACACGAAGGGACAGTCACCTATCAATGAAGATGAAAATTTGAGTGACTCTAAGTCAACTGAATTTGACACACCAGCAACAAAGAAACCAAGAACTACTATTGCATTAAGAACTAGGATTCAGACTACAAAAGATGCAAACTCACCATCGGTAAAGAAAGGTACAGTGATGACTTATAAGAGAAAGCCTCAAACTAGGCAACATACACTAAGGAAAAGAAGAAAATACATTAGAGTAAAAGAGGACAAGGATGACACTGAACATGATGAGAGTGAACAAGCACTCCAACCTATAAAGAACAAAATTCCTAAGACAATTGATGAGATTGCAACATCAATCATCAAAATAGGGAGTATATCACACTGAAAGATTAGAAAATGGCTATCCTTATCTCCCAAGGATCAGAATAAGATTTAAGAAGCCATAGTTAAGGAAATGATTGCATAAAAATATGTACAAATACAATTCAACAAGAAAATACCAAAAGAGCTTAATGATAGACTATCAGAAAGGTGGACTTATGCACTGCATATAGAAAAAAAGATAAGGGAAAGATCCCTAGTTACAATCATGCCACCAAAGTCAAATTTTGAAGAAATTGATGAAATGATGGAGAAGCATGCAAAGAAATTATGAGCTAAGATGAGAACATAAAAAGTGCTAGAGGGAAACTTAATAGAACTTGACAAAGAAAGCAATGAAACTTGGAATGAAATTTTCAATGCCCCTAAGTAGCTATTAGCTCTTATTGAGACACCACACCATGAAGAAAAAGAGGCCACACTGAGCCTAGAACACATCTTCATAAATGACACTCAGGAAATCACTCCAGTAGAATTGAAAATAGAGGCAACCAAGGCCATGGATGATGTACCTCAAATACTTCAATCATTAGGGGATTCAACAGAAATCAACATAAAATATATAACACTTATTGATTCTGATAATGAACCAAAGAATGTTGAAGATATAACTGATGCCACCAAGAAAGAAAAGGAAACAAATAAAATAGATGTTGCACAGGTAAATATACCAGGTCACATACCACTTTTTATATAAGCTATCAATATCATCATAGAAGAAAAGTAGAACACACATGAACCTGATGCAATCGATCCAATAGACACAGGTGATGAACAAGGGAAGAAAATAGATAAAAATGAGGAAAAGAAAGATACAAGTGGAGAGGAGAAACAAAGTGATGCCAAGGAAACCGAAGAGGTAAACAAAGCTACAGATATAGATAAGGTTGATGTGGAGACATTCACTACCGACCAATAGGTCAATATTGAACAACATACAAAATGCACCACACCTCCCACACAATCACCAAAGTAAGAGAAAGAGAATGAACTAGCTATAGTTCTACATACTGCTTCTTCCACCACCATATCCAAGAAGAAGAAGAAGAAGAATACAAATATGGTCACACTTGAATAAATTATTGATATACCTAACTGTGATCCAAGAACACTGGATCCTGAGTCCCTAACCAAGTATGGTGAAATTTGCAAACAAAAGGCTATAAAGGACAAGCTTAGGAAGGAGCACAAGAACTCACAAATCCTGGATACCAAAAATTAAATACTATTGTAGATAGTACTTAACACTAAAATTGATCCAAATGCTACAATACTTGATCAATTAGCAGTACTCACCAATGGCATTACATCACAAAATGTAGATGTAGACAAAGTCATTGAGGAATGTGTTGAGAACAAGTGTCAATATAAGTTAACTGAGAAGATCAACCAAGAAGTGGCAGAAGATAAGGTAAAAATTTCTAAATTAGTAACTACAATGGAACCAATATTATCAGAATTAGTTAAACTATCTCAAAAGTTGTGCACAATAGAGCATTTCACTACCGAGCATAGTGAAAAGATAGAAAATATAGATGAAGATCTTAAGGCTAGTGCACAAAGTATCACAATAGAAGAAAATGCATTCCAATTACATTATGAGAAGAGTATAGATTTAAAAAGGTTGAGACTAGAACTACACAAGGCTGAAAGCAGAATTTGAGATGAGGTAACCGAGCTACAAGTAATGTTACTCCTGAATTTCACACTGTTGTTGAAACACAAGACTTCAGTAAAATAATTGATTGCCACCAAAATGATGTCTGTTACCGAGAGTATATATGACATGCACGCCAGAATCACATTGAAATACATGACCTTGGAACACCTCTAAGAGCAATGGGAGAAGATAATGGTAGACATTCAAAAATCCCATGCCCACATACTTGACAAGCTGTAAGTATTACACCTTTTTATTTAATTTCAAAATAAGGGGAAATAATATGTATAAGGGGGAAATATATGTATAAAGGGGAAAATGTATATAGCTTACAAAGGAGCACATGTACATACATTATACCAAGGCATGCACATAGGGGGAGTCATTGACAAGGTATACACATGGTGTAGATACTTAACATTTCTGTTTGCACATATCAGTTTTTGATACTAATGCTAAACGGGGAGATTGATAATCCTGAAGGATCATATTTGTCATTAGTATACAAGGAAACAATTTTTGGACTGTCAGTAACATGATCAACGAGTGACAACAAACAAAGGTCACCAAAATAGACAAGTGTAGAGATCACAAAAAGTGTATTAGCACAATGATCACCGATAGACAATTTACAGAGTAAACCGAAAATACAATTCACAGAGTAACCTGATAGATAGTTTACAGAGTAAACTAAAAACACAGTTCACAAAGGAACCCGAGAGTAGTATATCTATAGAGACATCCCTGAGCACCAATCTACCAAGAGATAATTTTATTCCCAAGAAAAGTGGATCTGAGATACACGTCAGATAAAGAACTAAAGTTTTATAATTATCTTTATGCTTAGCTATAAAACCATTTCTTGAGGAACAAGTAAAGCATATGTAATTTTTTAACCAGTCTAACTGACTGTAAACATGAAAACTAGGAGATCAAGGTCAAGTTTAAACCTTTGATCATAGACTTTTTATTGTAAAGAGAGAAACCTAAATAGGTCAATACATTGTATAAATAGATGTAGTAATCAATCAAAAAATGATGATTATAGTTGCAACAGACATCTAAAGGATCATACAAAGAGTTTCATGTAGAAGGAAACAAAAGACATAATTCAGTTATGAAGAACAAGACTCAAGGTTACCGAGAAGAATAGAGGTATTAATCAATCACTATAGGTGATACATATATCTTGTGATCTTAAAGGATCTGTATTCAACAATTCAAGATTACATACTATCAGGTCAACAAGTATTTTTGACTACTCTCTAAAAATTGTACCAAATAGAAGAAACATTTTAAGAAGGTGGACTTAACAGTCTTTTTGTAAATCTCTTAACCGAGTGCACACTTAACAGTGTTTTTAAAATATCTTAATAGAGTAGACCTAACCAGTCTAAAAAGTTACTCCTAACAGGGTAAGATCATTAGAAGTGATCACACTTGTATCCTTAACTGACACCTTCCATTCTACAGATAGTGAAGCTTTGTGGGTTTCATCCCCATCGTAGTTTTTACCTTCTAATAGGGGTTTTCTATGTTATCAATTCTTGTGTCATGTGCAACTAAATTTCATGAATGTTTATATGAATATTTACATGCAATAAAGTTTATGCTTTGATATTACATGCATAAGGTAGAAAAGCAATATGGTCGGTAATGCAAGTAAAGATCACTAAAGGATAATTGAGAAAAAGTTTTAAGGGTATTGATTCACCCCTCCCCTCTTAGTACACACCATTACATTATTCCAACAATTGGTATCAGAGCTAGATCTCTTATTTGGAAGAGTTTAAATCACTTGAGAGAAAAAATCATACAATGGAAAGGTATAAGCTTGATAAGAATATTGAGAATCAGAAGTTGGAGATATAGATTTTCTTTGAGAAATACAAAGAAGCAAGAGTCAAGATGAGAGAGCTATTGGATGAAAGAAAAGTGATGGCATTTTGCTACAATGAAATAGACTAGATCATGAAGAAGAGATACCTGATTTGTTTGAGTCATCATGATCTACATTTGGTAATACATCTGACACATCAGAAGGAAGCATTTCAAGTCTGAATGAAATAAATCAACATCTGACTGAACAAGTAAAGGTACTACAAATTGGTCAAGAGACAGACGGTAAGAATGATTGATGTTATGAATAATGCTAGACAAGCTGAATAAGATTGCATATACTCAAGTCAATAAGTATTTTTGACTACATTCTAACAAGTGTAGCAAATAGAAGAAATCCTTTGAGAAGGTGGATTTAAAAATCCTTCTGTAAATCTCTTAATCGAGTGCACACTAAATAGTATTGCTAAAGCTCTTAACAGAGTATACCTTAACCATTCTAAACATGTTACTCGTAACAGGGTAAGATCATCAGAAGTGATCACACTTGTAGCCTTAATCGTCACCTTCCATTTTGTAGATAGTGAAGCTTTGTGGGTTTCATCCCCACCACAGTTTTTACCTTCTAACATGGGTTTTTTGCGTTACCAATTCTTGTGTAATGTGCAACTAAATTTCATTAATGTTTCTATGAATGTTTACATGCAATTAATTTTATGTTTTGATATTACATGCATAAGGTAGAAAAGAAATATGGTCAGTAATGCAAGTAAAGATTACTAAAGGATAATTGAGAAAAAGTTTTAAGGGTACTGATTCACCCCTCCCCTCCTAGTACACACCATTCCATTATTCCAACATGGAAGTGTCTTGTTGACAAATCCCTAGGCTAGTGCACTAGGAAGGAGGTTTTGGTGTTTGGGAAATTAAGAGAAGCTCATAAAAGGGAAAGCAGATATCATGGTTGCCTACCAAAATAAATTTCAAACAACTTATCTGTTGATTTCAAACTATAGTGGAATGTCACAACACATTACAAAAGGAATGGGAAAATTGAATACAAGGAATGGGAAAAATGAATATGCATGGTGATGAGAACAATTGATAGAAGTGCAGAGTTTAGTAAATATAAACTCATTCCTAAATGATTACATTTCAGGATAATACAAATCCTAAGTGATGCAATGTGTAACTTAGATCTAATGAAAATGAAGTAGTCTAGACTAGAAAAATAAACCCTTTAATTATGAAATAACTGGCATAGGCACATAATTAAAATACAATATTGGAAAATCTTGATTACAAAAATTAACTGATGAAATCTGAAGAACTAAACCATCTTATATCCATAGAGCATACACATATAAGAAAGGAATAATACAAAAACAAAATTTTATGACACTAATGTCAAATATTCATAAATTTATAGAGTACATTTCATTTTTCTCACAAATATATAGAAGGTCGTCCACCATTTTCAGAAAAGTGACCAAGGAATTTACCAATAATTTTCCATATAAAGAAAAAATCAACTTCATTTCAGTCCTCGCCACAGAAAATCTTCCAAGAGATGTTCCATTAAATGCACATTATGAATCCTTACTTTCTTCAATGGTTTCTTTTCAACATATTTATTAATGAATCTACATAGGACCTAAGATTGGTTGACATTAGGATGCTACCATATGGTTACTTCACATAAGTTTTCTCATTAAAAGCTAAAAAGGCTCCAGTTTTCCAAGGAGGACCATAGGTCATGAACATATCTGATCTTCTTGTGAAACATTGGATTCTAACTTTCAAATCCACATGGAAAATTTTGGGCGCAATAATTCTTGGAGATAAAAATGCAATATTAACTTAAGGAATATATCACTATATTAGAAAGATTAGATGAAGCAATTCTTAACCATGTCAGATTCAAAAATTTAGAATGTTGATTGTAGAAAGTTCCTAGATAGGATACAATCTGTGTTATCAGTAATGGCATAGGGACAACCATTATATTTCAAGGGTATACCTTTCAGGTGTAGAAAATTTCATCAAATCTCTTCTCTTGTGTACCTTAGAACACTAGATGAAAAGAAACATTTGTGAATATAGTGGTAGTTCCTACAGAAAATAGACAAATTGAAACTATTTGACAAAACATCAAAACTTTGGACTCAAGAAATGAGATGATTGCAGGATACATACAAATGAGTTTTGATAATCATATAGAGAATGCAAGAAAATACCAGGAGATAAAAAAATGTAGATGCAAAAGGCAGGTGTATCGACTGATTTCACTCACCTCCTTGGTTCTCCACATTAGGAACATATGCAAAAGGTGGAATCATTGACATGACAAGAAAACTATTTGACAAAATAAAATCATTGTAGGAAATGCGCCTCCATTATCCCCTTTCCTATTCCCCGCATCCTCATATTCAATATGCATGAAAAAAGATGGAACATAGTGAAAGCACATGGATGATTTTGATGATTGCATCCAACATTGGGAGCATAGACAAGACACATAAGCTGTGGAGTATAGACAAGACATGTAAGTTGTTTGAAGATGTGGAAGCACAGTCAAGGATAAAGCTTCTTTTCTCAATGGAAAATAGATAAAGTCCACATTGGCTTATGTTAGATTTATTTTTAAAATGAATAAAGAGAGATACAAATTGTATTTAATGGTGGTTTAGCATCAATCATCCATACCTTGGATTTTTAGAATGTTTGGTTTCCAACTTGCTAAGCTATACTCAAAATTTAATATGGATATATGATTCATTTCTTAAAATTCAAATATGTTTGATTTCCCATCAAAAAGTTCATTGGGTCCATGGAGATAAAATCTAGCATGTAGGTACACAATTCAATCCCATTAGATAATTGGCTTGGTTAGCTAAAAGTATTTCCCTTTTACATATTTCACTTTATAATCATTTGCTGTAATAATCAAGTATAAGTGTATATTCAATATGAAATTAGAGTTCACTTAAATTTTTTATAATAGTATTTCTTAAATTCACATGTGTCCTTGCATACCAGCTTCTTTCATTTGGGACTAATTTGGTGATTATTTCATGGATATTTGAGGTATAACCAATACATTTTGTAAAAACTATCTACAAACCCTAATTGACAGGGGTTTTGAGAAAGAAATGCTTGTAACTCCCATTTACACCATGGGAAAAATATAGAAAAGGGTGGAATAGGAGATGAAAGGGTCCTCTAAAGGAGCATGGTAGTCTTACAGTAGAAGGTGATGTCTTTAGCAAATAATTTGATGCCTAGGTCATATTTGGAGTGGAAAAATGAATCATTTTTGAATATATGTGATGGATACACTCATGATTATTGGTAATAATCTGGGTAAATTTGTTCGAGTTGGGGAAGGAGTGGAAAACAAAAGGTTTCAACATGAATACAAGAATACAAGAATATGCATTGGATGGAAACCTATTCCTCTTCTTCCTAAGGAAATAAATCTTTGTTCTAATGTGGGGGTGTGGAAACAAACCATTGAAGTAGAAGATAATGTGGATATTTTCAAGTCTCGTAAAGTCAAGAGCCACATAGAGTCAAAATGCTCAAAGTTCCTTAAAGGGAAGATGGGAGTGAATGAATCATTTATTTAGATGCTAAAAAATTTGGAGGGTGATAATAATCAAGGAGAAGAACATGTAGAAAATAAAATATTTGCAGGCTTAGACCCTCACAACCTAATAGGGCTTTAAAATGTCACCCAAAGGACTATTCCAGATCTACCCCAAATGGTCACACAAAAAGTATGGACAAAAGCCAATGGGAAAGGGATTTGGTTAGAAAACCAAAAGAACATGAAAAGGCCAATTATAGAATTTCTCCAGAGAACAAGAATGGGGAAGTGATGAAGATAGGTGTTGTGGAGGAACATAAGAGGGCACAAGACAAGATCACTAGAAACTTGTATAAATATTTTGCAGAACCAATGTTTAATAAAAGTAATATAGATTTAGGAGGAGCCCCCTGGATTATAGGGTAGAAGTATCCTTCATTCAATTAGTGCTCCCATCATAGACACAATCGTTAGTTTATTGCTTGGAAGAAGTAAGTTTAAATATTTTTATTGGTGAACTAGGACGGATTGTTCAAGGAGAACTTCTTAAAGGAATTTTAGGACAAAGAAAATTGAATGAGGAAGAACAAATACAAAAAGAGGTATCCAAAGAAAGGGTTGATTGTGTTTAGTGTGAAGATAGCAATCCAAAGATTCAATTTAAAGACTTTCATATGTCTCCAAGTTGAGATCAAGGTTGGGTGTGTGAAGAGGCTAGTCAAGGCCTTTTCCTGAATTCCCAAATAGAGAAAGGCTTGTCTAATTTTCACTTGAATGAGGAGGAAGATGTTTTGGGTATGAATGATGAGGAAAGAAAATTAGAGGTGAGAATAATAAGTCAGTCTAAAGAAAAATCTGCAAAGGTTAAGATTGAAGAAAAGAAAAGAAGAGGTCCATAATCACCTAAGGTGAATGTCTTGTTTTTTTATGTACCTATCATGTCATTTGGTTCTTTGTTGTTGGATTAATGCAGTGTGTTTTAGAGTTTTCTTCCTCATCTTATCCAATGCATTGAGTTGCATTACTCTATCTGCTTGTGTATGTCCAAATGATTGAATTTGGAGCTAGCTAGGAGTGGAGAAGCACAAAGTAAATTGAGATTGGGAAAGAGATTATCCCTTTCCCAAATGCCATGAAGGTCATTTTGTGGAATGCCTGAGAATGTAATTCCCTCAAAAAACATCTTTAGATCCAAAGGGGTCTTGATTAAATTAAAATAGATATAATTATTTTATAGGAAACCACATTGAAGAAAGAAGAGTGTGTATGTCTACTGAAGGCCTAGAAATTTTGGCAAGGGGTATTTGTGGAAGCTGAGGGTGCTCTTTATGGATTGGGGCTTTTATGGAATCTAA
Organism: Thuja plicata; assembly: GCA_018584345.1. Classification (NCBI taxonomy): domain Eukaryota; kingdom Viridiplantae; phylum Streptophyta; class Pinopsida; order Cupressales; family Cupressaceae; genus Thuja; species Thuja plicata. The sequence continues at coordinate 53,571 of MU223781.1, read as the reverse complement.
GATCAGTAAGTGTTGTTCAAATTAATAGGATACAAATTGGCGATTATTCAAGGTTAAAGTGTTGGAAAGTCAAAGTAGTGTGTATATTTTAAATATTTATGGACCAAAGAATATTCCCCAAAAATGATTATTGTTGGCAATCCTGTCTAGTAAGATATAGGAGATGCAAGGTGAAGTGATCATTACAGGCAGACATTTCAATGTCACCCTTTCTATGACAGAAAAAACTAGAGTCTTAAGGCATTTAGGGTCTTCTCAAAGTGATTTTAAGAATTTTTTTTATTAGGAGTAGTTTATTAGAAGTTCATTTCTCTCATGGGTCATTCACCTAGAGAAATCAGAAGCAATGATTCTCATACATTGCTAAAAATATAGATCAATTATTTTTAGCTAGAAAATGGGAAAAAATTCAAGTGGTTTTTAAAGCAAAGATACTCTCTATTATAGGCTTTGGCCACTTCCTGGTTATGTTGAGGCTTCAAGAGGATGGTGTCCTAATTTGATGTCCATTCAAAATAGAAAAAATATAGTTTAGAGATGCCAATTTTAGAAGTCTAGTCTCCAAATGGTGGAAAGATTCTCCTAATGATATGGGAAGAAAGCCTTCATTTAAAAAAACTAAAAACTAAAATTCCTAAAAGGTTAGATTAAGGAGTGTGGAACATATCTCAAAATATTGCCTAAATTAATTTAGAATATTACCTAAATTAATTTAGAAGCGGTTTCATACTTTCAAAATTTGTTAAAGGTTGTGGGTGGCTCTAGATCCTTTAATTGAGTTATAGATACCATATTGGCTATTATTAAGGAGAAAAAAATAAAATGATGTATGAACTAGACAATATCAAAGAGGTAAAATATGCTTTGTTCTCAATGGAAAGGGATAAAGCCCCTCGCTTTGATGGCATTTCTGTAGTCTCTTTTCAAAAAACTCTGGGACGTGTTTGGAAATGACTTTGTGTAGGTAGTAGAAGAATCAAGGAGAGAAGGTGACATTTTTAAACATTTCAACAATACATTGATTTCACTAATCCCTAAGAAAGAGGTGGTTTAAACATTTGATGACTTCAATCTTATTTTGTCATGTAATACATTTTACAAGGTAATATAAAAGGCAATGGCTAATAGACTAAAAGAGCTTTGTTTGATGTCATCTCAGAAGAGCAGGGTGGTTTTGATTTGAATATATCAATAGCTAAGGGAATAATTATAATTTTTGGTTGATAGTCGAGGGAATTATTATTTCTCATGAGGCTATTCATTAAATTAGATGTGCAAAAACAAAAAGAATGTTTTGTTAAATAGATATTAGAAAAGCATACGATCGGGTGGACAGAGAATGCCTTCTAAAGATAATGGAAATCTTTAGGTTTGATCAACATTAGATCTCATGGGTTAAAATTTACATGTTTCATCCACGTTATTCAATTTTGGTCAATGGGAGTCCTCAAGGCATTTTTTAGGCCTCGTGAGGACTATGACAAGGTGACCCATTGTCGCCCTTTTAATTCATTATCATGGTTGAAGGCTTGGGACGTCTCATCAGTAGAAAGCAAGGAAACAACTTGTGGAGGGGGTAAAGATTGCACTTGGAATTGAGAATTCTTCTCATTTACAATTTGTTGATTACACTTATTAATGGGAGACACATATTTGAGAGAAGTAAGAGTAATGGAAGAAACCTTAGAAGCATACTGTAACTATTTTAGACAATCTATTAACTGGTGTAAATAAGAGATTTTCTTCTTCAACACATGCCTTGATAAGAAGAGAGCAATCTAAAGGATTCCAAGAATAAATATAGGAACTTGGTAAGTTTCTTGACATACCCCTGTTTCAAGGTATTGGGAAGTCCTTCATTTGGAATAATCTTGATAATGAATGTAGGAAAAAGGCTAGAAGGGTGGAAGAGTAGATGTCTATCTTCAACGGGTTGCATTTTAATGCTAAAATCTATTATTTGTATTATTCCTCTTTTTTCAGTATCATGTCTTAAAATTCATGTTAAAATTATAAAGGCTATAGAAAAATGTATGAGAGTCTATGGAATGGAAGCCAAGATCAAGATAAAATCCCTTTGTTAGCATGGGAAAAAATGTCAGAACAAGGTGTTAGGGGATGCTAAATTGAGGAATTTACAACTTATGAATGAAGAAATGGGGGCAAAGCTGGTTCTTGAAATAGATGCCAACAACTTAGCCATTGGTGCTATCATAAGTCAAGAAGGGAAACCTATAAATTTCTTTTCTGAAAAGCTTAATGATGCTAAGAAAAGGTATTCCACTTATGAACTTGAACTTTATACAGTAGTATAGGCTCTCAAGAAATGGAGACACTACCTTCTACCAAAGGAGTTTGTTGTCTATACTGACAACCATTCATTAAGTTTCCTAAATTCTCAAGAAAAATTGAGTGTCAAGCACATAAAATGGATGGAGAAATTGCAGGCCTACACATTCACTATAAAACAAAAAAAGGGACAAGCAACAAGGTTGCTGATGCCCTCAGCAAAAGGGTTGATATGATAACTTCAGACCATTGGAATTGATGCTTTGAAGCATCTTTATGTAGGTGATCTAGATTTTTGGGAAGCATTTGAGGTTTGTTCTCAACTTATAGGCAAGTATCATACTGACTTCTCTAAATTTCCCATTCAATATGGTCTTTTGTTCAAAGGTTCTCAAATTTGTATACCTAGATGTTTAATGAGACTAAACATAGTAAAGGAAAATCATTGTGGTGGTATGAGTGGCCACTTTGGCATAGATAGAATTGTAGATCTGATTAAAAGAAGTTATTTTTGGCCCAAAATTACTAATGATGTCAATAAATTTGTTGAATTCTGCACTATCTGTCAACAAACGAAGGGTGTATCTACAAATAAAGGGTTATACCAACCTTTTCCTATACCTACTAGGTCTTGGGAGTCAATATCCATACAATTTGTTATGGGACTACCTAGAAGAAAACAAGGTTTTGATAGTGTTTTTGTCATTGTGGATAGATTCAACAAAATGGTGCACTTTTTCCTTGTAAAAGCACAAATGATGCTTCCCACATTGCACATATTTTCTTTAAAGAAGTTGTCAAAATTCATGGTTTACCAAAAACAATAGTTTTAGATAGGGATGTAAAATTTCAAGGACATTTTTGGTGAACACTTCACAAGAAGTTGGGGACAAACTTGACCTACAGTTCAACATATCACCCAAAAACTAATGTCCAATTAGAAGTGGTGAATAAATCACTTGGGAACATCTTAAGGTGCTTAACAAAGAAATACAATCAGAGTTGGGATGTAATCCTTACACAAGAAGAGTTTTCCTTTAATGATTCTATCAACAGATCCAATGGAAAAAAAAAACCATTCCAAACAGTATATGGTCTTCACCCTAGGGGTCCATTAGATCTTGTAGACCTACCTTTAGATTTCAAAGTCAGTGCTCAAGGAGAAGAATTGGCAAAAGTGATTTCTCAAGTACAAGAAGAAGTCAAACATAAGTTGTAGCAAACAACTCAAAAATATAAAGAACATGCAGATAAGAGAAGGAGAGAGGTTCATTTTCAAATTGGGGACAATGTATGGGCATATCTCAGGAAAGAGAGGCTACCTAAGGGAATATACTCCAAATTGCACATGAAGAAAGTAGGACCATGCACAATCTTGCATAAAATGGGTGAAAATTCCTATGAAATCTCTCTTCCCCCTACCTTGTCAATTTATCCAATATTTAATGTAGTAGCTCTAACCCCTCATAAAAGTGATGTAGGTAATGATGATTCAGGTACTTCAACTCATCTGGACATAAATGATGTTGCACATTATGTCACCAACCTACCTCCTAGAAAAATAGTAGAGTTTGAGACAATTCCAGACTCTAAGATTCTCAAATAGACCAGGAAGTAGAAGTACATGTAGTACCTTGTCAAAAGGACTCCCAAACATAGATGCCACATGGATCACAAAAGATCAGATCACACAACATGACACATCAATTGAACAACTTGACTCAAGTGGGAACTTGAGTTCTAAAACTCAAGGGGAGTATGGTGCAGGAACATCCAATGAAACTAAATGAAGAATTAATCTTCCTTGTGACTCCTAAGGGGTCTTGTGAATGTCTAGGTCCTAATATGAATCCTACCAATCCATTGATCCAATTTGTAAGGCTTGGTTCCAAGAATTGGCATTTATAAGCCACTTGGTCAACCATGGTCAAAGGATCCTAAAAAATTAGGATTTAGGGTTTTTTTAAATTTTTTGTGTTCTTTTAGTCATAAATGAACCATAGGATCAAGTTTTGCAACAAAATTGCACCCCTAGTGCAAAAATGCAAAAGTTGTCATGCAACTTTTTGAGCAATTTAACAACTTTTTGTTTTTAATATAAATGAATTCCCCAATGGATAGATGGTTTAAAATTCAGTTGTAACCGATGGGGAAGGCCTTCATATAGCCCTTTTAGGTGGGTGGAAGGAAGAATGATGTAATTTTGTTTTCAAATAAATAAAATACAACATTTTCCCTTGCAACAGTCAAGTTTCTGGTTTCTGTATAGTTTTGTATGACTCAGATTGATGGTGTAATCGATGGGATTGTGAAGAGAATTGATTCATATTTTATTTTCAATTGGTTTGGAGGGCTAAGGTGTCTGGAGTCTAAAGTTAGAGCAAATATATTGAAAACTGTTATGAAACTCTTCTTACCTAGGGTTTTGTTATTCAAATTGGATTTCCTCTCATGTCCACTATTAGAAAATTCTAATCCTTGGTGGAATGAGGGGTTAGAATGTATATTTACTATTTTTGAAGCCTATTTGTAGGGAAGTGTGTGCCCATTCATGTTTTTAGTAAATTAAGGTTGACATCTCCATGTGGCAACTTGTTTTCAGAATGAAGAATTGATGACAATCAAGTGTTGGGGTTGAATCAAGTTATGAAATCAGGTTTGGAGTGTGTTGATACCATATTAAATACATTGAAAACATTAGTTTCATTCCCCTATTGATCCTTAAGGTACTTCCTTCAGAAAAGTGACCTAATTGCACAATTAGGCCTAGTGGGCATTGTAAGGGACTATCATGCTAATTGTGTCTCCTGATCTCCTTGCTTGGTAGACCAGTAGTACTCCCTAATAGGGTTGTGAGACAACATTCTTTTCATTGGTCCCATTGAAGAAATTTCCCATAAAACTCATTTTTAGGGCTACAAGGAATTTGGGGGACAAAAATTATGGGATACAATTTAAAATATCTAACATGTCAACATGGGATTCATGATCAGGATCTTATGGTAAGAGGATAGAAAAATAGAGACAACCTCTTTTTGAATGTTCTTAGAATTCGTAAAATTAATACTTTGAACATTCTTGTTCTGAAGTGTGGAAAAACTTAGTATTATGGCCTCCTTCTCTAAAACATAATTATCTAGTAGAATATTTACGTCAATAGATTTAAACCCCTACCTCCTCAAACCCATGCCTCCTTCACACAACTCTCTAGACATGTGTATGAAGGACACTCTTGCCAACTACACTGTCACTATCCTCTCTGTGATAGAATAACAATCACTATGTGGCATAAGCTAAGTTTGTAAATCAGCCCTTATTTTTATATAACGAAGTTCAGATCTAAACAAGGAGGCTATTTGAAAATTTACTGAGGGTTTGGGGAACTTGATTTTCAATTAACAGTTGATTTCTTTCTTATTTCCAAATATCCAAAAAATACAAAATAATCAATATTTCTGGCCGTTGTGGTTCAATGAAATTATAAAGGGATATGACAACCTACATAAGGAAAATTGAAAGCTCAAGTTACTAGAAGTAGAAGCGGTGCAAAAAAGATAGTTTTCAAAATTTTGGGGTTCAACAATTTGAAATAGACACACCTTTCATGTCTTGATCTATAAATATGCTATTTCTTATATTGTCTTATTTTTTGGTGAATCTTGTTGGGGTTCCTAAGAAATAATTTCCCAAACTCTTAAACTAGCAAAAAAATTAGCAAGCCTCATGAAATCTATTTTTATCAACACTTGATAATACCAATAAAGTTGTATATATATCCCAAAATTATGAAATTCTCTACACAATCAACCAAATAATCCAAGTTTAAAAGATCCACCCTAGGCCACAGGATGGTGCAATATTCGTTAACCTATTTTATATCTACATTAACATTTGGGAATGTTCATTTTGTGTACCATTAATAGAAAATAGCCACAAAACATCAAATGTTATATTTTGTCTACCATTAATATCAAGATGCCTGGGTGGAGGTTGTGCTCTATTTTGTGCTTCTCGCAGTGACAATAAATCTATTATTTGTGTTGCGGTTTATATGGAGAACCATTTCATTTGCAAGTTGTTCAATATTTTCTATGGCAAGGGCTTCCAAATTATGCACTTCATTATGTATTGTATCTTCCTCAATTGCAATGTAACTTGTTTCTTCTAGCATTAATTCAGAAACAAAACCAATCCATTTGATCAGAAGAAGGATAGGTGCTAGTTAAAAAGAAGTCTGATAATCAAGTTGCATTGACAAGTTTGGAAGCTGGAAATTTATAAGAACTCAAAAGGAGTTTCATCTATTTTAAAGAGTTTTTCTTACCTTAGAGATAAAGGAAATCCTTTTACTAGTCCTTTATGACATGCAAGAATTGGGCATGTTAAGTATGACAAAATTCTATGTAAAGTATGACATAATTCTATGTTAAGTATGACAAAATTCTATCCTTGAGACAATGGAGCAAGGCAAAGCTTGGAATCCAGTAAAACAACATACAGATATTTACACTAGATCAACTTGGAAAGCTCAAAAATAGTTGCAACTTATTTAGTTTTATTTGTGTGGGTCCACATAACTCATTTTTGTTGGAGGATATTAATACTTCAAGTTGTTTGTTGAGAATCGTAGTGGAATAAACTCGATTTACTTCTTGAAAAAGAATTTAGAAGCATTTGAAATTTCAATACGTTCCACGCTATGATTGAAAATGAAGCTCAAAATCAACTCAACACTCTTCAAATAGACAAGGCTGAATAGTTTATTACGCAATTGTAGTAAGGGTTTTTAATGAAAGACTACATATCCATCCAGTCTTGTCTTAAAATACTCATCAACATGCACACGAAAACTCAAACATTATAACAACAATATGAAAAACAATTGGAACAATATATTAAACTCTAGAATTTCAAATTACATCAGAATATATTTTTCAAGGGCTTACAACAAACCTAGACCTCAATTTTATATTTCAATATAATACACGTACTAAACAAGAGTGAGTACACAAATCAAATTCCTTAGGTTGATTTAACTTAAAAAAATCTTTTCTAAAATTCTACACCTCAACCTCGTTCTCTCTCAATCCTACCTGCTCTAGGCCACTACTGCGCTCAATGAATTTGTCACATATTTATAGTGAAGATTAGCATAGCAAGTTGGCACTAATCAAAACTATAGTGTGGTTCCCAATGCACTTAGGATAAAGATCTTGGGATCAATTATAAATGATTTACCCTTTAAGTTCACTTTGAAATTGGATGCATATCTTTGAAATATGTAATTTTTCCCCTTTTCTTATGTAGCAAGTTATATGGCCCTAAATCAATGAAGCTCTTAACATGAACCTTGGGACCAATAATGCCAACAATTAAATTAGTCATCGACACAAAGCCTAAACCTATGATGCACACCTCACAAACCTCTATTAGTTTATTTGGGAAGCAAATATTACCATAATGTATAATAGAGATGTTATAATACTTCAGAGATAACTGAGAGGGGGGGGGGTGAATCAGTTATCTGCAACTTTAAATATTTATGTTATACTTATTAATCCAGATTGATACAAAGTAAATACACATACAGATAACACTTTACACAACACATCAATTTGGTTACGGGGAAACCAAATGGTAAAAACCCCGGTGGGAATTAGCACCCACAAAGAACTATACTGTTTATAGTGATCCCTGTTAAAAGATCTTCCAACCCTATTAGGAGTTGTACATTAAAATACAGTAGTATAGTGACCTGGTTAAGGGTGGGACCCTGTTAGGAGTCTTTTACAATAACCCTGTTAGGGGTGGTGGACTCACTGTCCAAGTGGTGAAGGCTACAACCTTCTGGTTATTTGATACACACTGTATCAACAAGGTAAACTACTGTTTGTGAAACTGCTTGTCTGATTAGTTCCTTTTATGTGCCAATGCTTTAACCTCTTGTAAAGCACTACAACAATCTTCTCTATGTTCTAAAAGCTTCTACTTCAATATCTATATTATCAACATATGATAAATATAGCTCTGCTGCTTTAACACTCTGCTCTGCTTTTCTAATCTCTGGCTTTCAAACCTCTTCTTATTACAAATGACCTTCTATAAGTACATACACCAAGTATGAGATCATGGGACCTATAGGACAACTCTTCTTAACATCCTTGTTGGCTCTACTAAGTGCACAAGCATAATTACAACCGCGCAAGTACTAACTGAATAGACATGTCGCTTCACTAAGTCGGCTTCACCAAATTAACCATAACATTGCAATCTTCTTGAAACACATTTGGCATGTTTAGATTAATATCAAAAACTCATAAATAATCATGAATATACACACGCATATCCTGAAGATAGGCGCAACTCGATCAACATGTTACATATGTCGGCCTTAATCTGTTATTCCTCCAGAGCTGTAACCGTCAATAATAGAATTACATATGTTTACTGAAACTTCATATCTGGGTCTACGTGTATGAACATAGCATAGTAAACATGTCAACAACATGTATCTATCCATGCTAGTCTTCATGTCATCATATGGATAAGTACATATAGAAGTACTGCTGTGTATTATATGTTGTCATCAATGACAAA